>VZSF01007438.1:0-24412 GCA_013398295.1 Chionis minor | reverse complement strand
CTCTGCCCCCGAAGCCCGCCCGCTCCGGCCCGGGCGCTACGGGGCGGGTGTCGCTGAGGGAGGACGTTCCTCCAGCCCTGAGCGCTCGCCCAGCGCCGGGCCCGCAGCCGGGGCGGCCGTTCCTCCCGCCGTGCGGTGCCGCAGGGAACCGCTGGTTCGTTAGCGGGGAAGAGGGGAGCAGCCCAATGCCACGGCGCCCGCGGCACCGTGAGGCAGGGGAGGTGCTTGGATGGCTCCCAGGGGAGCGCCGTGCCGCGGGTCGGGGCGCCGCCGGGGACGGCCGGGCCCGAACAGCCGCCGANAGAGGCGCGGCGCGCCGCCGTCGGCAGCCGGGCCGAGCCGGAAGGCGCGCCGGGGCCGCCATTTTCAGTCGCCATAGCGACGGGTCTTGGCAACGCGGGGACGCCGGGAGGCCCCGGGCGTCGCCCTGTGCCCCGGAGCGAGCCGCCGTCCTCCCCGCCGCCCGCCCTCTGGGTCTTCTCCCGCCAGCCCTCCGCGGGCTCCCGTGGCGGTCCGCGTCCACCCGCGCCCTGATCCCGCCTGGCGGGGCCGCGTCCAGCCGGCATGGCCGGGCAGGGGGACAAGAGGAAGCGCTTTATTGCAGCCACGGCTGCCAACTACTTCGGGGTGGATCCGGCTGCGGGTCCCGCTGGCCTGGCCGCGGGGCTCCATGGCCGCCCGGAGCTGAGCAGGTTCCTGGACGACGGCAATGAGTTCCTCCTCGTCGTGCAGCGCTCGGGCGCCCACCTCACCGCGTCCAACAAGGTAGGGTGGTGTCGGCCGAGGGTCTGCAGCCATCTCTGCGTCCAGAGTGTTCACGAGTGCGGATAGCAGAGCCTGGGGTCTGGACCGGGTTTGGTGGTCATAGGATTTGGGAGACGTTGTCCTACTGCGAATATCTATGCTGGTCTCCGTATCTGCTGACCCAGGAGTCATAGAATCGTAAAATAGTTTGGGTTGGAAGGGACCTTTAAAAGTCATCTAGTCCAACCCCCGACAGTGAGCAGGGACATCTTCAACTAGACCAGGTTGCTCAGAGCCCCGTCCAACCTGACCTGGGATGTTCCCAGGGATGGGGCATCTACCACCTCTCTGGGCAACCTGTGCCAGGGTTTCACCACACTCCACGTAAAGAGTTTCTTCCTTCTGTCTAGTCTAAATTTTCCCTCTTTTAGTTTAAAACCATTACACCTTGTCTTATCACTACGGGACCTGCTAAAAAGTTTGTCCCAGTCTTAGAATCCCCCTTTAAGTATTGAAAAACCACAATAAGGTCTACATGGAGCCTTTTCTTCTCCAGGCTGAACAACCCCAGCTCTCTCAGCCTGTCCCCATAGCAGAGGTGCTCCGGCGCTCTGAGCATCTTCGTGACCCTCCTCTGGACCTGCTCCAACAGGTCCGTGTCTTTCCTGTGCTGAGGGCTCCACAGCTGGACACAGTACAGTCTGTGAAGACTATGGTCAGCTGAGTGATACATTTGTTAGTGGATTGTGCCAAAGGTGACACGTAGTTTTAGCGTGCTGTGTATTGTCGCTGTGTGAACATAATGAAGCCTGGAGAATGGCTATTGTCTTGCTCCAAATGCCAGGTGGAGTCTTGTGTCTGGGTTGTTCCTGGGCAAGGGTGCGTGCAGGTGACTGGAAGGATTGCATTGCTAGTGCCCGTGCAGGAAACGTGGTCCAATAGGTGGCACACTGGCTGGTATTTTACAAGTCCCAAGGGGCGTGTTTGTCCAAATGATGCATTTTGCAGATTGATGTGTCCAGCTGTGAGCAAATATGCGGTTTGTTGTGTGAACACAACCTGCTCTGAGTGTGCGTGTTAGATGAGTGACTCATCTGAGGGATACTGTGGGGTGTGATGTGCAATGAATGTCACCATGAAGTCCAGACAGGGTGTAGTGCCTGCCACATCGAGTGTGCAGGCAAAGCCTGGGGCTTGACAAGTGTCCCATCGTTCTGCTGTGAGACTGGGGGCGTGGTGCCTGTTATGTCAGCGACAGGTTTTTTGTGCGCTGAGGGCTAGGGCAGAGTTGTTAACATGTGAGCTGCTGTGTGGACCAGTAACATACGTGCCTCCTGGTGTAATCGTCAGTGTAGTCTGTGAAGTCGAGTGTGTGCTGTGATCATGCAAGAGCGAACATTTACCTGTGCTGGTTTTTTGGGGCGTGCTGCTGAGCCACTGTCTGCTGTACAAAGCCACAGTCGGCCGCTGCGGGAGACCAGATGCAAACAGGGGGTACAACGTACACCTGTTGTCTCAGTGAAACGGTGACTGTGGGTGTTGGGCTACGACCTGATGAGAAAGGGAAATTGATACTGTCCATTAAAATAGAAAGCTATTTTTACTAGCCCTCTTTTAACAGAAGAAAGTTCACAGATGTTTACAGTTGTACGCAATTTGGGATTATTTCATCAAATCTTTAATAATGTTCTCTGTTTTATGAATTCTCCTTGGCCACAAATAGTTCCAATAATTGATCTAAAGGCAACTTTTGGAGCTTTACCCATAAGTTGGACTGTGAAGGGAACAAGAATCATGTGTTACAACTCGAACATTTTACTGATGAAGGAGCATGTCTTTCTCTGTCCTTGAGAAATCTATGAATTGCAGTAGAGTTATGTGTCTACAGACTCAAGAGGATGATACTGAATATTTGAAAAGGTATTCCAAAGTTACACAGTGTAAAAATGCAAGGGGGGAAAAAAAAAAAGCCTTCATGCTCAGTCTTCTCTAGGTACAAGATGGAGTTTCTGGTTTGCCCCCAGAAAGTGGTAAGTGGAGTTTTCAAAATCAAAATAACATAAGTTATTATGGTACTTACAGATATTTTATAATGAAAAAGGCTCTCTCCAAGGAAGGAGTGTAATAGAGGTTTTGATTTTCTGATTAAATCAGACACTACCAGAATGTTATCAGTTACAGAGAGTAATATACCATTCTATATTTTTTTCTTGATGTAAATAATTTGTGTAAATGGTGTATGCAATTTAGTGTAATATACAGTCAATGACAGTTTTCTAATCAAATCCCATCTCCTTTATTTTTACAGATTGAAGCTACTGATTCAAAGAATAATGTATTGGTGTTCTTTAAGTTGCGTCCTGATGTAATTACAGAAGATAATCTTCATAGTAATATTCTTGTATCATCTATGCTAGATTCACCAATAAACACCCTTTATCAAGCTGTACGACAAGTTTTTGCACCAGTATTACTGAAGGTGAGCAATATACTGATTTAAATGTTCTGTAAATTTATACTAAAACATTGAGATTCCATAGCATGTTAACTATTCTGAGATAAATATTTTAAGTTTTAAAAAGAAAATATTTTAAGAACTTAAATAATGAACGATAGTTCTGGTTTCTAAGTTAAAGAAAGTAGTTGCCTCCTATCAGTAAGGATGAAATGTGGAATACACTGATTGGTGGTTAATGGAGACAACAGCTCCTTATCTCCTTTCCACCAGTAACTCCGGTTTTGTGTACTTTTCCTTTTTTAGATATTCTTGTATTTTATCTGAAATGCATAGGTCAGTATCACGCAAACCATGATTTCTGTAATATGAGGCAGATAGGTGTGCTGGACTCCAGAGTAATTCATACAGCTTCATTTTTCACAGTTTTGCTTTTTTTAAATGTTCCTAGGCTTTTCCTTCTGTTCCATTAAGGAATGTATTGTGTTTGTGGATTTTTTTTTGTCAAAAACAATAACAAGGGCTGTGTTTCATAAGCTAAGCAAGCAGAATTTCAGCATTTAAAGATTTTTGTTTTCTTATATTTCACCACATTAATAATTTTAGACAAACATAATAACTTTTAATATTTGATTCTAGCAATTTGCAGATTCTGCTATAGAAGCACATTCCAAATTTATTTAAGAGAATTAACAAAGAATTTTCAACATCTTTTCAGAGTGCTTTTATAAATCCAACAGTAGACTTTTGAATTTGTGATTAAAAAAAATTGCACAGTATTATTATGATTTGATAAGTGAAAAGAATAAGATGCTTTTCTTTGACTTTATGAAAAGTAAATTATTACATTCTCCCACCATGTGGTGGCTTAACGCTATTAATAGCTTAAGATTGATGGGAAGAAAATAAAAATTGGACTCACATTATAGAATAATTACTGAAATTTTCATTGCAGGATGAGAGATGGAGTAAAACATTTGATCCCAAACTCCAGAAACTTTTAAGTGAGCTTGAAGCTGGCTTGAGTACTGTTCTCAGAAGATCGGATCCTAATTACACAGGAACAAAATTCAGTGAAGATGATGTGCAAGGTTTGTTTTGCTGTTACGTCTTTTATAATTAATGCTAAATTAGGAGTAAATCATTGGTTTATAGGTTGAGTTTCCAGTCCTCATTATCCCAGTGACTGCAGAGTGTGAAATATGACAGGTTGTGATGAGTAGATTGGAATTAGTGACGATCAACTTTGGTCTCTTGGTATAAATGTGATAGTACATCTAGTCAGAGGCAAAAGTTACATAACCATATAGTAAAAATTTGCTTTAGAAATATAGAAACATAGAAATATGTTCTGACTGGTCACTTTTGTGACCATTCATGTATTTCATATTTAACCATTTTCCGTTCTTATTTGCAGCTATACTTACACCAACAGATGAATTTCAGTTCTGGGTAGAATGTGCTCATCATGGAAGTAAATGGTGTAGTAAAGAGAGAGCTTCTCATTTTAAAGACTTATTTGAGGTCATCGCAAAAGTATGTTTTCTTTTGTGTGATCAGTGATATATTTGTAGACTTAGTAAAAACATTCTTCTTGTGAAATGTATGTTAGTATATGTACACTTTTTCAAATACATGAATATATAACTATTTGGTTATTTTTCTTGTAGGCAAAATTTTACTTTAAATGGCGTTTACGTAGTTTGTAGTGCCAATGGTTCAGGGCAACACCAACATTTAATTCTGAGCAGATTTGACCATTGAATCACAGAATCACACAGAATCACAGAATGTTAGGGGTTGGAAGGGGCCTCTGGAGATCATCTGGTTCAACCCCCCTGCCAGAGCAGGTCCACCTCCAGCAGGTTGCACAGGATGGCGTCCAGGCGGGTTTGGAATGTCTCCAGTGTTGGAGACTCCATCACCTCTCTGGGCAGCCTGTTCCAGTGCTCTGCCATCCTCAAAGTCAAGAAGTTCCTCCTCATGTTCAGACAGAACTTCCTATATTCATGTTTGTACCCATTGCCCCTTGTCCTGTCACTGGGCACCACTGAAAAAAGCCTGGCACCCTCCCTTTAAGTATTTGTAAGCATCAGTGAGATCCCCCCTCAGCCTTCTCCAGACTAATCCTGAGAGCTGCTGTAGAAGTGCAACAGTATGCTACAGTTACTGAATTAGAAAAATGAGTAATGAAATTATAAAACAAAAACATGAAAATGCAGAGGATAATAGTGAACTCTATAATGCAAAATTTTGGGCACCTGTAAAGCACTTGCTCGAATAGCACTTGGGGTATTAATGCCACCTTCACATGAGTAACCTTACACAAATGCTTGTTTTTTGGTAGGATTATGACATACGTTGTTAAGCAATAAAGTCCAGGAAGCAATTGCCAGCTTCAGAAAAGTATAAATGTTTCTACAATACTAGTTGCGAAGTATTTGTATTAAGGATTTTTTTTTTCCTAGGATTATTACAACTTGGATAGTCTGTCGTTATTTGAAGTTGTGGATCTGGTGGAGACTACCAGGGATACTGTTGATGGTGTTTGGAGACAAACAGAACATGATCCTTATCCACAGCCACGCATGCATAATCTTTTGGATGTAATAGGTAAACCTTTGTGCGGTCTTTATTAAATGGACAGTAAATTTGAGAAAAAGTAAAATGAATGTTTGGGCAGAAGCAACCTTCTTCCTAAAGGCACCAATGATAAACTACAGCATTAAGGTGCTTTCTTGTTGGAGTTCTGATCCATGACTACTGTTTGCCTTACAGTATCCAATAATTCTGGTAGATGCCTTCACACATGCTTGGGAAGATGATAGATAACAGCAAGATGGAGCTGAATACCTTTCAGACTGTGGATTGGATTTGTTTTGTTTCTGTTTGACTCCTTGGCTCTTTTTCCTAGAGGAGAAAATTTATTTACATAAAACCCCTGTTGGAAAGTTGATTCTGTCTGTGTGGAAGTGAGGGCCGGACATGCCAATGGTCCATGGTTACTTCTCTCATTCTCACAGCAGCAGTTCCGTGTTCTGGGACAGGGATAAGACAGTGTCTGCTGCGGCCAGAAGCGTGTGTGCGTGGGGGAAGGCTGGCTGGGGGCAGCCAGCTGCTGCTGTTACTGCTGGTAAAGACAGATGCTTGTGTGTGGATTCCAGAATCCAAATCCATCAGCTTCTGATGCTGAACCAACCTCTGTTTAACTTGGAGATGTTTGAGAAATTTATTAAACCTGAAACAAAATTATTAATTACTGATACATTTGTGTGGTTTTAAATTAAGACATTACACTAGGTTTTTTTTTTTAAATGCGTTTGGAACTTGGTTTAGTGTTTAAAGGAATTATTTTGAACAAACTTAACATCTTGTTCTTTTATACTTTTTTGTCTTCTAGGTGGCTCGCTAGGTAGATACGTTCAGAGAAAATTAGCAGGTTTGAATCTGTGGGAGGATGCTTTCCACAGTGTTAAAGAAAATCTAAAGGCTGGCATCTTGATTTGTGAGCAGTGGGTGTCAGCGTGTGAGTACCTAACTGGACAACTGTGGCAACGCTACACACTCCATCCATGGAAAAATGAGAAATATTTCCCTGAATTGTTAGCCAAACTTGGCAAACGTCTTGATGAGGTAGAGATTTGACTTATACACATTTATTTCTTTAGGCACAGAATTAAACAACATTGTTAATAAGTTAAAAAACTGAATTAAAACACTTGTATGGCCCTTTCAGTCAGATAGCATTCCATAATCCATGTTTGCCTGAGCCTTTCAAAAGATTCTTGTAAAAAGGAGAGGGATAGGATGTGCTGCTGTGCTTTTTGCTTCTGAATGTAAATTTCATGTAAAAATATGTTGGCTATCTCAGATTTTTTTACTGTTATAGGTGCTAACTGTTAGAACATTGTATGAAAAACTTATGCTGTTTTTGCCAGCTGGAGAACAAAACGCTTTACATCTTGCCCAGGTGTTTGAACCCTTTGCTGGCCTAAATCCTGTACACTATAATCCTTACACAGAGGTATAATGCTTATTTTCAATTTATTCACATTCTTCCTGTGACCTTTTATGATGGATATGAATAAGTCCTAAACTAACATATGAACTTCTTATCTCTAGCCATTATGGAAAGCTGCAGTCTGTCAGTATGAAAGAATTATTGCACCAGCGGAACAAAAAATAGCAAGCAAATTGAAGAAATTTATTTCAGAAATTCAGGACAGCCCTCAGCAGGTATAGGTATTTCTGTAGTCTTTAGGACAGAAAACTGTCCTAAAGATAAAGTTATTGAATTCTTAAGTAGTCAATTTAGAGCAAAGGAATAAGTACTTGGAGCCAAAGACAGTCCTTATGAACAGCACTAATGAGTAGTGTCAGAATATATTTAAATTTTTTTTTCAGGAGAAAGAGGTAACTTTTTTTTAAACTTCGTATTCCAGCTTCTTCAAACGTTTCAGAAGCATAGGGAACTGATAAAGCATCCAAATATAAGCAAAGAATTGCTTTTGGAAAGAGAAACATTACTAGCAAGACTTCAAGATTATATCAAAGGTAAAACTGTTTTTAGAAGTACTTAATTGCATTAGTGTTTTTTTGCAAATGCTAGGATTCCTTATTTACTTCTAAAATTATGTCAGTATCCCTAGTACGTTTTTATAATCGTGGTAATAATTTTAAGCTTGTTCTAGTAGGTTTCTGCCCTAACATGAATCTTTTGCTTGTGTTAGACTATCAGACAGACTTTGAAACTCGATGCCATGGTGTTCCTGGTGATGTTTCTGGACCACTGTCAGGCAAAAACCTTCCTGAAGTTGTCAATAATATTGTGTGGGTGCGGCAGCTGGAGCTGAAGGTAACAGATTCCATTACTGTTCAGACACAATGTTATCATAGAATGTAAAACATGGTATTTGAGGTTTCTGTGGGGAGTTCCCCACAGGAAAATTGTGAACTTCTCAAGACTTGTATCAACAGGATTCCTTATTCAGTGGTGCTGCTTGCTAAGCTGAATTTTATTAACTGATCTAGAAGACAGTCTTTTCGTAACAGACTGAACTGCCTGCTCTTATGACTTAATGGGGAGGTTTTTTGGCAAAAAAGAAGACCAGCATTCTGAGAGGAGGTGTTTTACCCTTCAGTTTGCGTTTTAAAATTGTATTTAAGATTTACAGATAGACAGGGTAGTGACATCCTATTTGTCACTTGTAATTAACCTGTGTAGTGTACCCTTGAAATGAAAGGGGTTTCTGGGTAGTACTTTTCTGAGTCAGTGCCTGACAAGGAGTTTGCTACAAAGAGTGTATTAAAGTAAACTATGAACAAGTCTGTGTTCTCTTACAACAGAATGAGTTTAAAACATATTTGACTATTTTAGGTTATGTCGTTTTTGTTCGTATTTACCCTTTAGTTGGAAACTCTGAAACATTTTTGGAAAGTATTGACTAGCTAAAAGCAAAATATTTTCTGTAAACGTGTGTGCCATTTAGACTTGAATGAGAATAGGACTTACTTGTTCCAGAATAACTTTTAGCCCAGTTTCTTGGCATTCACCTGTGATTTGCAGAAAGCTGAAGGGCCCATTACATCTCAATGTCAAACACCATGGAGGTCTTAAAGGTGTTACTTTGTCTTACAGAGCGAATGGCAGCAGCTCAGGTTGCACAATTACTGTGTCTGCTTGGGCTGCTAAAGACCTAGAGGGCAGTTTAGCTGAAAATTGCTCTCAAATCTCCACTGATTATATTGACTAGGGTTTTGGTTAATTTGTCCACGTATAGATGTGAAATCCCATTTGAAATACCTTTGAGTATTGGCATAGACCTTAGAGATACAAGGGACACATGGGAGATCTGTACCTTTATGGAGAATTAACTAAAGACCAGGTGGGATACTCTGGGGTATCTTAATAGTGATAGACATCTATGGTGGACAATTTACTCAGACCCAATTTACCATAATGGGAATTTCAACATCTGTGACACAATTGAGGATTCACTTTTTTTTTTTTCCCCTAATCGGTTTTTGAATCCCACTTGGATGTTTTGTTTTTATTGTGGTGATAGGATACTGGGAAGTTAACCTTTCCTTTGTGATTGTGTTTAAGGTGGATGATGCTATCAAGCTGGCAGAGGCTCTTCTATCTGACTTACCTGGATTTCAGACTTTTCATCAAAGTGCAGATTCTTTTCTGGAGCAGTTAAAAGTATATGAACAAGAACAATTTGATGATTGGTCTAGGAATATCCAGTCAGAGTTATCAAATCCCAAGTCAGGACTTTGGTAAATACATTCTTATTTAAATAATGTTTATGCTGAAATCTGTAGTGTGGTGTAATTCAATTAAACTTGATGAAGGAAATAAAAAACAATTTACATAATTGAAAATGAGTGGAGAAACAAAATGGAAGAGTTTATCGTCATTTCATCTTCCTGCCAGGCTTGGTTGGTAAGGTGAAGAATACAGGACAATGTTAATAACTAATCTTGCAGTTTCTGTTAAAACCTAGAATGAAAGACATGTTTGGTTTGCTTGTTGTTACTACTTGTTATCCATTGTAATGCATATAGCGATAATGTCTAGAAACTCTATGAGATAAGAGTGTAGCTGTGATATACATGTAGGTGACAAATTAATTGCTATTCACAAGAAATTCTGCAATCTGAAGGAGAGCAGGTGGAGGAAGGGTAAAAAAATCAATTTAAACCTGATGAATTGTGTTCCCCAAAATAATGAAATTACTATTAAAATGTATTTTAACAATTTTTTAAATTGATTGGCCACATAGCTTCTTTCTGTATCTCTGAGTGTGGCAAACTTTCTTTGAAAAAAGTTTGTCCACAGTTTCAGAGGGTATAGGAGTTGATACTTACAGGTAGACTTTTATTTTATGAAAAACACTCAATATAACAAATAAGCACTCAAATATGTAACAGCTGTCTAATATATTAGTACCATAAAATTTTGTTATTGTCAGATTTTTAAAAGATGTGAAGCGATCAATTAAAAGGATACGAAAAGAGGTAGCTCACTGCAAAGGGGAATGCAATGGATATGGGAACTAGAAAAAGATGAGGAACAAAGTGGAAAAAATGAATAAAGTGATGTTTATGTGAAAGAAGCCTAGAAGAATGGTGGTAGAAGCATTACAGCAGTAAAAAAAAAAAAAATTGAAGTAAAATCTAAAGATAGGGTGATATTCATATTAGGATCTAATTGTGTATACCAAAATGTTCCACTTATCCAAGTCCTGGTTCTTGGATTGCTTCCCTCAGAGAGTTTCTTCCCCTTTGTAGTGCTGAAGGCTGGGGCCTGTAAAGTGTCTGCTTGAGAGAGTAGGATGGATCCAGTGAATTTGAGAAATACTGTCTGGGTATGGGTTACACGGTAACTATCGTAACAAGCCAGAAAATCTTTGTGAACAAACCCAATAGGCATTATTTATTTCTTCTTGTCTTCACTGGCTTTGAATTAAGAGAAAGGTTATGAGAATAATTTCTTAATTAAATTAAAGTGTTAATAAACGTAGAGGAACATAATAGAATAACATCAAGCTTTTTAGAATTGTTTATTATATTGTTATAAAATGCACCTAAGAAAGGATTGATATCAAATTATATTCAATAATATGTTTAATCTGATTTTGGTTTAGCATTCAAGCTAATAGTCCTGTAATGGAGTTGGATCACGTTTTTGGAACACTAAACATACTTTATTCAGATCGTTTGGTGACTCTCCTAAGAGAAGTACGTCAGCTGTCAGCGCTTGGTTTTGCTATACCAGCTAAAATACAGCATGCTGCAAACACTGCACAAAAGTTCTGTAAGCAGGCGGTCATCCTCAAACAGGTATAAGATTAAATGTCATAGTAACTTCCTGTTCTGACTTCCCAGCTTTAGTAGTAGAACTTTTTCAGACTATTACCTTTTCTGACTGTGGTTCAGCTTTTTGCTGTGTTTGTATGAAAGAAAATTGTGTCTTGAACAAATAAACTAAGTCCTTAAAAGAGAACAAAAATGAAGAAATGCTTTACAATTTTGGAATGTGTTTTCTTTTGAAATCAAATAATTATAGTATTAAAGCCGTATGAAGTTACTGAATGAATATACAAAAATATGACACTATTCCTGTATTGGGAATAGTGTAGCCAGCAGGACTAGGGAAGTGATGGTCCCACTGTATCGGCACTGGTGAGGCCCCGCCTCGAATACTGTGTTCAGTTTTGGGCCCCTCACTACAAGAAAGACATTG
Organism: Chionis minor; assembly: GCA_013398295.1. NCBI lineage: Eukaryota > Metazoa > Chordata > Aves > Charadriiformes > Chionidae > Chionis > Chionis minor. The sequence continues at coordinate 12,962 of VZSF01007438.1, read as the reverse complement.
AGGTGCTGGAGCGTGTCCAGAGAAGGACAACAAAGTTGGTGAGGGGTCTGGAGCACAAGTCTTCTGAGGAGCGGCTCAGGGAACTGGAGTTGTTTAGCATGAAGAAAAGGAGGCTGAGGGGAGACCTTATCACTCTCTACAACTACCTGAAAGTAGGTTGTAGTGAGGTGGGGGTCAGTCTCTTCTCCCAAGTAACAAGTGACAGGACAAGAGGAAATGGCCTCATTCCAGTTGGAGGTTTAGACTGGATATTAGGAAAAAATTCTTCACCGAAAGGGTTATCAAATATTGGAACAGGCTGCCTGGAGAAGTGTTGGAGTTGCCATCCCTAGAGGTACTTAAAAGATGGGTAGACGTGGTGATGTGGGACGTGGTTTAGTGGTGGTTTTGGCAGTGTTATGTTTGTGGTTGGACTTGATGATCTTAAAGGTCTCATCCAACCTAGGTGATTCTATGATTCTATATTCATCACAATTATAACCAAAGGAAAATAAGATAAAATGAATCAGCTTATCCTCACCATTGCTAGTTCCCAAATGACAACTATATTATATTAAGAAGTATTTTAATGGCAATGTGTGTTTATTTTTTGGGGGGGGTTATTTTTTTGGCCCAGACTCAATGCTACATACGTTCTTATTGGGCTTATGTGTCAGTTGAAAGACTATGACAATTTTTATTCTGTTACTGTAAGATGCAAGAATAAATTTGTATGTATTGGTAAAAATTGTTATGTAGTTACACAGGCTCAATTCAGTTTCACATGAAGTGTCATTGGTATCTGAGATACCTGCACAGCGCAGGCAGAGGTGACACAAGGTACCCATGCATCTGGATCACTGACAGGTGCCCAAGTAGAAACCTTAGTTTCAAAAGGTAGTAGATATCTATGTGTGGACAACCAAACCAATTTGTAGGGTATTCCTCTTAGTCCAGCTTCCAATCTGGAAATGAATAGATCTATTTTAGGTCTTGTGCTGTATCCTGGTGGATGCCATGGATATTTGAAGGCCTCTGAAATGGCCCTAGGTGCCTACGTTTGCATAAAATCAGTGGAACTGTTCTACTTATAAGAAATCTGAGAATGAACTTACTTAAGGTGAAGCATAATCACCTCAGACGTGTAAGTAGCAGTCCTTTTTGCTATCAGAATTCATCACTAGAAGATAGGATCACATTGGCATTGCATGTCTACTTTATTTCTGTAAGCATTTTACTGTTATAGTTAATTCTTGTTTCTTAATGATATTGATTGAGCAATACTTTCAGAAATATACTGCATTACATTTATTGGCATATAAATATTTTTACCTGTTCTTGTAAATGTAATCTCTCTGTTTTTACAGGTGGCACATTTTTATAATTCTATTGATCAACAAATGATTGAGAGTCAGAAGCCAATGATGTTACAATCAGCTCTAGCATTTGAACAGATAATTAAGGTGAAAGAATTCCTCTCTCTCTGTATTTTAAATTTCAATAGTATATATGCATATTCTGGGCTGCTTTTGCTGTGTTTATTGCTGGACTTATTAACTGCAACCTTCCTATACAAGCAACACTTCCCGCTTAATTAGCATTTATTGAAATCAATGGGCTTTTTTTTTTTTAATATTGTTATGTAAACAATTGCTTACTCGTTTTTAATTTGTATGTTAGTGTAATATGGTGTCATATAATTGCTATCAGGGATTATTTTTAGTGTTTGAATATAGACATGAACCACAATGTGTTCAATTCCTTAATAGTTGAGAATATAACTCCTGTTTTAATGGTTCTAAATAAAACTATTTTGATCTATTTTAGTAAAAATGGCATATACTTTATTCTGGAGATAAATTAGTATTAAAGAATTGTTTCATTGTTTTGACTATTATTAAATCTCTATGGTTTTTGTGATTCTCTTAAGTATTTCTAATTCATGTTTTGGGCAGGTTGAAAGTAGATAGTTTCTGTTCTAGATTAAGTACAAAGAATCTCTGAACCTACTTGATTAGTGACTTACACATGCAGTTTGTTACAGTGGGTTGGTGTTCAGACATAATATAGTTGCTCTGAGAAGTGGATTTTTTTTATAATTCCTAAAAAGTTCACTATACTTAAAGAAGCTTTAGATTATTTTAAGGAATTTGGACCGTTTTGGAGGAATTTATTTATTTATTTTCATTTTTCTGGTTTGAAGGGACAAATCAAACTTAAAAATTACATTACAATCTACGTTTTTTTAAACACCATTTTGCTGTTTTATATCTGGAGAAACATGTTGTATATCATGAATTTCAGATTACTGGTTTTGATCAGTTTGAAGCACTTCACCCTCTTCTAACACTCTTACAGTGTGAGCGTGGCTGGAGAATTATAAACTCTATATTGTGCAAGAGAATAATGCCTGCAAAAGCAAGCGTTACAGAAAAGATTGGAAACTCACCCCTGAGAACTGTTTTGCAAGACAGAGTATAGGAATCGGGCTGAAAGTATAAGGGATGTTGGGGTTGGGATTAGTTCACACAGAACGGTACAGAGCCCAGACCAAACTGTAGGTTCGAAGGTTTCCTGGAAAAAGTTCTCAAATTGTCTCTTAAATTTTCCTTGGGCTGGCTGCAGATTGTGCCACAAATTTTTTAGTGTACAGACCCAAAAGCAGTGATGGTGCAGAAGTGTTCAAAGGCACAACGTATTCTCCTATTTGATGTGATTTCTGCCTGACATCTTTTAGGAGTAGGTCCAGTTGTGGAACTTAGATGCTTTTGCGTTGTGATTTTCTACTGTAAACTTAGCAAAATGCATAAAACCTCCAGAATCTTGATAAAAAGCTCAGAGAAATGGAACTCCCAAAAGCTGCTTATGAGTCAGTGGAATTTTACAGTGTTGTTTAAAAAAACTATTTCATGGTAAATGAGTGGATAGCAATTTTTAGTGTGACAGTTTTGTGCTTAGTCTGTGCAGAACAAAGAGGAAAGGAGGAGTTTAAGGTGTCCTCTTAGCTTAAGATGTCTGCTTATGTGTGTGGAAGGAGTCTCAACATCAGTGGATTTATTTCAAAGTCTTTTAAGAGTCTGGCATTAATCCTTCCCCAGTGTGTTGAAGTAGCTATAATGGTATGCCCACATGTCTGATTTGCCAGATTATTATGTCTCTAGTGCAGTAGTGAGAGGACGGTCCTCCATGTTTTACTAGGAGTAAAACCATCTTGCTAATATTATCACTTCCTGTATGCTAGCTGGTAGACTATATTTGTCATTAAATCTTACAAACTTTGTATGTTTTTCAAGCATTCAAAATCTGGTCCTGGTGGAAAAGCTCAAATAACATGGGATAATCCTAGAGAGCTGGAAGTTTATATCCAAAAACTCCAGGCTGCTGCTGAACGGCTTTCCACTGAAAATAGAAAACTAAGAAAGTGGCACACAAACTTCATTGAAAAGGTCTGTTTTCCAGGTGAAATTGGAATCATATCTCTTATAGCTTGCTTTACCCTTTCTTTCATTTACATGATAATGGATATGTTTATGATCCCTTAAAATTCTTTTAACAGGTTATATCGCTCATGAATATTGATCTACTTCGGCAGCAGCAGCGTTGGAAAGATGGACTTCAAGAGCTCAGAACTGGTTTTGCCAGCCTGGAGTCACAGGCAAGGTTTCACTACCGTATTGCAAACTGTGAACGTTTGACTTTTCAACAGTAATCAAGACTTAAGACTCAAATATAGCATGATTGAATTAATTTTGATTAAGGACTTACTAGCTAGCTCAGGAGAACGGACATGTTGGGTGTGAGGTAAAATCTCAGATGAGGAGGATGGGAATAATCTTTTTTATGTCATGCTAGTAATGGGAGAAAACCACCGCTTGGTCAGATGACAGGCGTTAGATGAAAAAATGGGAAAACTGTAGATCATGTGGATCAGTTGTGTCTGAGCCATTAACACAAGGTAAAATAAAGAAATTGGTACAGATTCGAGTGATCCCCAGGCAGATTAGAACAAAAGTATGAAATTTAGAATTAAAATGCATTTCTGCCTGAAACAGTGAAAAAACCACATTATTATTTGTTCACTTATCAACTGTCAGTTTTTAGAATAGAATCGTAGAATCGTTTAAGTTGGTAAAGACCCTTAAGATCATGAAGTAAGATGACTAAGATTTTGATTAAGGATATAATGCTTCTCAAAGTAACTGGATGATATTACTATCACCTAAGCTATTCCGAGGTATCATTCAAGTCAGTTTAATTTTTCCTATAGCTTTCAGCAATGATGGTGCTATGTTCTTAGATGGATGTGGTGTTCTTTGCCTTTTTAATGCAAACGCAGATTATTTTAGTTGGTATTTGCCAGTCAAATAAATGCAGTATTTTTGCTGCATTTTTCTTACAGTTTTTCCCATCTTCTCAAGATAACATGAATAATAAGTAAATGTATTGATTCAGCTTTTGGTTTGTAATTCCTTTTGAAATTTAGTTTGCAAATTTTTATTTTGAAGTGAAAATGAATAGTCTATATTTGCTTTAAGATCTGTTTGAGAATTGTTTTGTTATTACAGAATAATTTGTATGGAAAATTAACTGAACTGTATTCAATAGTCACTCTTTTTTAATCCTTGACTAGAAGTGACAAAACTGTACCAAGTATACGTTGTTTGCACAATCCAAAATGACAAGATGTTATAGCCTTACTGCTGTTGTCATCAAGATTTTACATATTTCTTAAAAAACCCTATTATAATTATCTTAAGGCTTAATGGAGACTATTTCAGGTTTTTCTTAATCTCTTGATTCTTTCTGTTGGAAGAGTTATTCCAGGCAGCCATGAATTGTATGGCAGACCTTAGCTGGGTAGCTTCCTGCAGCAGCCTTGGCCTGCCTCCGAAGCCCCGGCTGAAAGTCTCTCTTCAGTTAAATATGAAGAGAACCTGTTAAGCTGGAAGAAGCTTCTAATTTCTTTTTTAACTTGTGCTGCCCTTTTGAAAATCCCTGTATGGCTTTACAAGTGGCCATTTCAGACTTGAGTGTGTGACGGCTTTATGCTTTTCTACAGTGCGATGTAGTAGATTCCAATGAAAATCTGAGATCTTTAAGAGCAATTCTTGTATCTATTTGTTAGTTAACGTTGATCTGTGAAAACACACAAGATTTTTCTAAAACTGTTTAAAAGGTAGCTTACGTATCATAACAAAAAAACCCAAAAGGTGTGTGATACAAGTTTAGATCTCTCATTCAGCCGGCTCTGTATCTTATTTCTAGCAGAGTCCCGTGCATTTTAGAGTAACCTTGAAGAATCTCATAGTAAACCAATGGGCAGTGAACCTCAGCGAAGCTGTTATGCTGAACTGCCATAGAGACTGGTTCGATTTGGATTTTTTTTTTTTTTTTATTCTTACTTTCATTTGAAATAAATGTAATAGCTCCAGATCTTGTTAATATTCAAGCTGGTCATAGAATCATAGAATATCTTGAGTTGGAAGGGACCCACAAAGATCATCAGTCACACCTCCCTGCTCCTCACAGGACTACCTGAAACTAAACCATGTGACTAAGAGCATCACCCAGATGCTTCTTGAACTCTGACAGGCTTGGGACCATGACCACTTCCCTGGGGAGCCCATTCCAGTGGTGTGATAACTTCTTTAAATTTTAGTAAGATCCTCGTCTTTGGGCATTGTACTGTGTTCAATTTCAGCTTATAATTATGGTTTGAGGAATAAAATAAAACAAAAATAAACATCTTGAATTTTAGGGTTTCAAATCATGTGATATGAAAGCTTGGAGACAGCACTGGAATCATCAACTTTACAAAGCTCTGGAGCATCAGTATCAAATGGGCTTAGAAGCGCTCAATGAGAATTTACCAGAAATAACTATTGATCTAACGTTCAAGTAAGATATTTTCTTTTTTCCTGTTAAGAACGTATTCTGGCTCAGATTACATTCAAATATTAGTTTTTGTATGATTTGTTTCACTTTTTAGGCAAGGCCGGTTGCAATTCAGACCTCCTTTTGAAGAAGTACGAGCTAGGTATTACAGAGAAATGAAGCGATTCATCTCCATTCCAAATCAGTTTAGGGGAGTAAGTGAAGCGGAAGAGGAGTCTATATTCACTGTTATGACCGAAAGAAATGCAAATGGATTTCTGACTGCTTTCAGTAAAGCAGAGGATTTGTTTAGAAGGCTGACAGAAGTTTCTAATCAGTTCAAGGTAGTATCAATATTTGACTTACTTATGGGGTGTTTTTTGGGTTTTTTCTTAGATTTGTATCATTTTAGGCTTCAGACATTGTAGCAGTAACTGAGCAATGACTTTTGTGCCTTATTGTCCTTGAACATTCTAGAAGTAACTGAGCAATGACGTTTGTGCATTATTGTCCTTTTCTACAAGGTATATAAGCAAAAGCTTAGTAAGTCCATCCATGTTAAGCACATACCTAGCTTGAGGAATATGTACAGTTCCCATTGAAACCTCAGTGTTATAGCTGTCTCTTTGCTCATGTTCAAAATCCATTTTGATTATCCTTAGATGTGTGAATATGTCAAACTGTTTTGTACCTCCTGATTTTGGCACTAAGAGAATCTGGAGGTAATTGAAGGAGCACAAAGGTTAACAAGAACGTAGCTTGAAGACATGATTGAAGTATTTTAATATCATTGAGAAACAGAGTTTTCAGTCTGAAAATTATTTCTTTTCCGTGAAATCAAAAATAATGTTGAAAAGGAATGGATCGTGATTGGGCAAGTAGATATGGAAACTATGGTGAAGACACATCTTTCTAGCAAGCAGGACTGGGAAAAAAACTTCAAGGCATTAAAAGTGAGAGGGAAAGAAGCAGAACATCTTCCAAGGTATAGAGTAACTCTGTTCTTTTGTTTGAATGATGTATTCTATCAGATACTTTAAATATCATAGTAAAATAGAAATATTCTTTTTACTTGGAGATATAGATAGAATGTCAAGTGTTTTTAAAATATCGATGTACTTTTCAAATGTTTAGATTTTTGTCTTTCAGTTTTATTTATAGACACTTATACCGTTTTATATGTGCAGCCTTCTCTGAAAACTTTTAATGTCTTCTTTTGATATGTTGGGAAACCCCCTCAAAATTCAGGGCTGATTCTGAAATACTACAAAACACAGTGATATTTTAACAATTCTTTAAGCTAAGTCCTGTACATGTGAAGTATATGTGGCAGTTAGGAACAGACTTAGTAAATGTTTATACATGAAATAATTCCTGTATTGAAACACTTGATTACCTCCTATAACTTATAGTTTAAGATATGCTAGTGTAGGCTTTTATTCTTACGTATATTCACATGGAATTGAGTGTATTGCATGGTTAGAGTTCTGAGATGAAAGTGGTGGGAATCATGTTCAGAGTTAAGTAAAAAGATGTAACATTATATATAGGAGAATGGACTGGTAGAAATTGTTGGCTAAGTGATATTCTGAGTAGTAAAGATTTTCATGAGTTCAAGGACAGACTGGGGTGAATAGAGAAATTGGCTGACGTGTCTTACAGCTGGAAACCACAAGTGGCTATGAAGTGCCATGAGTTGAAAATAATTGGTATTGAGGGAGGATGCTCAGGAAGGAATCAAATCAGGTAGCCAATTTTCGTAGTGTTCTCTAGGCATCTACTTATGGTCACTGTGAGATACTAGATATGGGGCCTTGAAATGACTCACTGTGGCTTTTCTTATGTTCTTAGGACTATTAAAGACTGAGTTAGTGAGTTCTCATGGAAACTAGAAATTTAAAGACATGGCTATGCAAATATTTAAAATATTTTTGGTTTTGAGTATGGAAATAGTCCTTTTGAATTTTGTGATATTGGTTATACGAGATCAAGCCATTTTCTAACTGTTTGGAGGAGCAGAGAATTAGACTGCAGTCCCTGTAAAACTGTACGTATATGCATAATGGTTGTAAATATTTAAATACTGTGTATAATTTTCCTAATAAGCTATGACTTCTTATTTGTAGAATTATGAGGGATTTTTTTCTAATAAGAAAAAGGCTACAAAATCAGGGCAAACTATAGATGTGCATAGATCTTAGAGATATTGACACATAAGTATACTACTGAATATTTGCTGTTTTTTAATCTTTTGTCTTGAAGCACCATCAGGATAGATTGTTTAACTGTTAATTGCAATCCTGTGAAAACTGTAATTGATGATTTCATCCAGAAGTTGTATGATGTTCTTGTCATTTCTTTGAGAAAATCTATTCAAGGTAAATAACTTTAATGAGTAGTATTTTTTTGTTTCTGTTGTACTTGTGGACAGTTGTGTTAATGTAAATACTCCTTTTAAGAAATATTTTAATCTTGGGCACAGTGAGCTGCAGAAATCACGGTGCAAAGAAAGTAATTTGTTACTAATTTTTCACTACAGGCCTAACCTAAGACCCCTTGATGTCCATGTACATCTTTCCCATCAGTTGTTTTGGCCGCATCTGTTCTAGATGTAAAAGAATACATATGAACATTATTTTGTTTGTTTCTTCTGTCTGGAGGAAAATGTCTTTGACATTTGAGGGAGGAAAATTTCTTAGGCATTTGAGGGTAATTGAAGGAGGCATCATAAAATTTTGCAATCAAAAATATTAAAAATATTTTTCTTTCACAAATTGAAATAGTTTATGAGGAGTCTTAAATAATCTAGACATTACAAAGAGTTACTTGTCACTTAGATTGTCAAAATGCAGAGTGTTAAAGAGCACAAAATAGGACAAGAGGAAATGGGTTCAAGTTGTGCCAGGGGAGGTTTAGACATGACATTAGGAAAAATTTTTTCACTGAAAGAGTTATCAAACATTGGAGTAGGCTGCCCAGGGAGGTGATGGAGTCACCATCCCTAGATGTGTTTTAAAATGATGTAGGTGTGATGCTTAGAAACATGGTTTAGTGGCAGACCTGGTAGAGCAGGGTCAATGGTTGGACTAGATGATCTTAAAGGTCTTTTCCAACCTAAATAATTCTATGATTCTATGATATTTCTCTATTTTTAGGTGGTCTATCTGTGCCTGGAACAGGAAGACAGAATGGAATAAGGTGTAGATGATGAGAAATATAAGCACTTTGTGATTTAAATGTAACAGCACAGGAAACGCAGGACAGGGGTTGTGCAGAAAGTGACTTATTTCCATAGTGTGAAAGATGAATTGCTTCCTGGAAGTTGTATTATCTCCCAGAATTGTAAAACTCCTTTCTCAGTACCCAAAAAGATCTACCTTTTGGTAGGAAAATACAACATTCTAGTTTAATCAGACTTTTTTTTGTGAATATTTTTAATATTTAAAGCAAGATAGCTTTAGTTAGTTAGTTTCTTTAAAAACAAAACCCCCAAAACCCCAAAAGCATTTTTAACCTTTGTTTTTCTCCATTTACCCAAAAAAAGACCGATAAAGATTTTGAAACTGTATAACTAAGTGCCTTAGGTATTTATGTTTAATTCTCAGAAGGGATTCTGATACTTATGGTCAAAATCATACACTGGTCGTGGGGATTACATTAAAAAAGCTATGTGTAAACACAAACATGCAATTTTTGTTGAAGCAACAAAAGTTGAAGTTGTTTAAACAAATGCTTTGCATACGTTATCATATCTTATGACAATGTTATATCACAGTACATTTGTGTGACTTGGATATTTATTACTACAAATAGTTTCTCCATTATAACTTTGTTTTCCGCCTTTATATAGCTCACCTATATGATATTTCTTCATTTCTCAATGATGCCATGGAAACTTTAGTGGTTAGACCCCAGACTGTAGAGGAAATAGCAGAAGACAATTTAAAATATTTAAACCTACATGAACGAAAAGAAGGGGTAAGATACTATTTCATTGTATCCAGAACAACAGCTATCAAAAAATGTAATTGCTTTCTAGTATGGAAACTTGTATTTGATATAGCTACTTTAGAATATGCAGTAGCCATATAGGGTCGTCAGTAGTCCATGGAGAACAGTATTTTGTCTCCAGCAGTAGCATAAAGTGTCTTCCAAGGGGAAAATAAAAAAATCAAAGTAACATATTTGATGCTTGCCTATAATTCTAGCCTCCAACCAGAACCTTTTTGAATTTTATGTCTTTCCTGAGCATATAGTAACACTCAGTGGATTTCTCTTGCACAACCTTACCTCTTCTCCTCTTGAAAGCAAATACACCTTTTGACATCCAGAATATCCTCTGGTAAAGTGTAAGTCACTTGAAGGACCCCTCCTTTTATTTTTTTTTTCACCTGCCATCTGTTAACTTCATACCATTTAAGTCTTACATTGGAAGAGATACTGAGCAATCAGTCCCTATTCTTCCTTCTCATGACACATGACTCTATTCTTCTTTGTTGTGTCCCGTATCAGCCATATCTTATGTAGATAGAAGAATTTTAGTTTGCCTAATCTTTTCTTATACTTAACCCACCCATAACTTTGGTCATCCTTGTTGCCCCTTGGTAAATAATTTTCTAGTAATTTTAATAATTTTCTAATTTGACAGTAATATTTTTCTGTGGGACCAACACAATTTTGCCATTTTTAAGACATGAACAAACAACGGATTTGTATGATGAAATAACAATATTATCTCTTTTATTCACTTTTTTACCTTTGTGACTCCTAAAATTTGTTTTACTTCCTACTGCTCAGATTAAGGTGCTGTTTTTTTTTTTTTAAACTGGCTGATAACAATCCTGAACTGCAGCTCAAAACTCAACGTGCATGTGTGAAATTTGTTTTTTCACATATATGTCACTTCATGATTTAGTACTTAAATTTTGTTTGTCACTGGTATTGTCAGTCACTATTTTTTCTAAGTTCGTTCTGCAGTTCTTCACAGGTGGACTATTTTAATGCCTGGAATAACACAGTATCATCACTAAACTTTATCATCTCACAGATTAGTCTCCTTTTCCAACTCTTCTAGGAACACCTTGAGCAGTCCAGCGCGGGTACCTACAGAACTCCATGGGTGACCTTTTTCTATTGCAGGAACTAGCCATTTCCTTCTATCTCTGTTTTCTATCTTTTGCCCTAATTAATTATCTCTGCAAGGATCTTAGTTCTTATGTCAAGGTTACTGGGTTTCCTGAAATGCCTTTGGTGAGGGGTTGTGTTAAAAGCTTTTTGGAAACCCAACAGGAATATATCCTTTTAATTTCTTTCATCCATACCCTTACTGATGTCTTCGAAGAACTTTCATTCTCCAAAATTGTGGAATACTACAAAAGCTGTATTAACTCCTCCCAACTGGACAATATTGATCTACCAAGAGATTCCGTTGTCAGTGAATGCATCTGAGTTTAGGTGTGTATGTGCGGGTGTCCGCAGTGTGTGTGCGCTGTCAATACGCTCAGCGGAAGTCTGGTTCAGTTGCCCACAGGTGCAGTTCTGGAGTTACTGAGATGCATATCCAACATCCACACGAGTCTGACAGACACAACTGAGGCGTTCTTGGAGGCTACCTTTCTGTAGCTGCAAGTGGAGGCCAGACAAGAGCCCTAGGGCATCTCAAATGGCCCTAGATGTGTTTTGTGAGAAACTGAATCAACTCCCTACTGAATGTAGTCAGTTGTAGCCTAGAGCAATTGATTTCACCCTAAAGTAGACACCTTGTGGTTGATCCTCCGGAATTGATTTCTTAGCTCCATTAAGAGCTCAATTCAGTTGTTAATACTTAGGTGTCTACTGTTTTGGGGATGTCCTGGTATATCAGAGTTCCATACAAGGTTGGCAGATATGACGCAGATATAGGAGATCCAGAACTTTTGGGCCAGTGGATATAAAGCAGGTGGGATAGAGTGGGGGATCTCAACTAATGCTGGAAACCTCTGTCATTAAATGATCGAGACCTTGGTTTCCACGATCTTCTGTGGTGATAACGGAGTTTTGGATGCCAACTTAACAAGCCCAGTACAGACATCTAATTTTAGCTTAAATATTTATCTTACAGTTTGACTGATTGACTACTAACTCCGTGAGGGCTGTGTTAGGTTGGGTATAAGAATTTACATTTTGTAGCTACTCTGGGAGAATTGTTGGATGTTGAAGAGGATTAATTCTCTATAAATATACAAAACAGTATTGCTTCTTAGCATTAGTGCCTGTTGTCACCTCTTAAATTTTGAAGGAAAACATACATAACAGGACATTTTGGTAAATGTGTAAAAGTGCATGTGTTTATTTTAGTTTCCTTTGACTTTTTTTTTTTTAAACTTGATTGGCTTTTAATATGTGGGGGAAAATGGATTTTTTTTTCCCATTATCAGGTGAAAAAAATCGTGCTTTTCTATGAATATAATTTCTGTTTATTTGAAGTGCCTGTCTTCTTGCTTTTTGTTATTCCATATTGTTGTTAAGCCTGGTAGGCAGCTAAGTGCCACTCTGACTTCCTTACACACTTGAACACCCCTCATGAGCCAGAAAAGGAAAGGAAGAGAGGAAGAGTAAAAGTGACAAACCTCATGGATTGACATCAAAATACTTCAATAAATGAAGGAAAAGTGGAAAAAGAAAGAAAGAAAATAAATAAATCAATACAGAATGAACGAGACAAGTGGGCAGTCGCTCACCATCTCCCATGGGTAGATCAATGCCCAGCCGGTTCCTGAGTAAAAGATGTCTAACCTATCTAAAGCCCACTCCACACTATTTTATTGCTGAGCAAGATGTTACGTATATTTCTTCCTGGCTGCATTCCCTCCCAACGTCTTGCACAGCCCCAATCTGTTCACTGGGGTAGCGTGAGGGAGCAGAATGAGAAACAAAGAAGGTCTTGATGCTGTGCAAGCACCGTTCAGCAATAGGTGAAACAACAGTGTGTTTTCAGTATTGTTTTAGCCACAAATCTAAAATATAGCACCATGTGAGCTCCTATGAAGAAAATGAACTCCATCCCAGCCAAATTCAGCACATGTATATACATGTTGCAACGCGTCCGTTGCCAGCACGTATCTAGCCAT
>VZSF01007436.1:333880-449833 GCA_013398295.1 Chionis minor | reverse complement strand
CCCTGCCGGAACCAGGACATGAATAAATAACCCCAGCAAGAAAAATCTGGTGCAGGGGGAAAGAGAAAAAGAATATTTCAGTTCAGATCTGAATGAAGAGCTGCACCAGGGAGAGGGAGTGTAACCACAAATGAAATCAGTTCCTAGAGCACTTGACCTTTACTGGGTATTATCGACCAAGATGCAAAAGAACCTAGATAAATGCTAGGTCCAGTTCTTTCATTTTCTGTACTGGCAGTGGTTGTAAGTCAGTAAAATCACACACGTGCACACATACACACTCCCTGGAGGGAGTTTATTCCTTACATGGCTTTGCCGTGCCTCTCCTAACCAAGCAGGCAATAATATTTACACTGGGGGGCTCCCCAGGGAGATTCATGCAAATCTCCTTGTCCAAGAGAAACTCTCCGGCAATGCCTGAACTAAGGTACTGGAAACAAAAGCTTCGTGACTTCCTCCTCCTCCTCGACTTCCAGCAAAAACCCTCCTAGGTAGGTACAGCCGATTCTTAAGTAGCAAATGGAAGAGGAGCACAGAACATCTGCCAGCAGAGCCAACGGGGAGGGAAGGGACTTGCTGTGCACATCGGAGTGCAGGAGTAGCATCCCAACGGGCATGTTCGGTGCCAAAAATGTACTAACATCTACAGCAAGCAAAACGGCTATGGGATTTCTGCTCACTTGATATCTTCCTTTCTGAGGGCCACTGGGCTCGGTTATCACCAGCCACTTGGCGATGTTTTACAGCATCGTTTTCAAGGGCAGTTGTGTTATTTCTTAGTGCCACCAAGTGGCAAAATTTGATAGTACTATTTTCCATCGTCACTTCTGACCAATGAAGAAACCAGTTTCTTCAGACTTTCCGGTGCCAGCAGGAGAGGAAAAAAGCCCTCAAACAGGCTAAGGCACAAAGATTTTGCAAATTAAAATAAGAATGAGTGTTATCTGTTTCAAATGCTAAACGATCTAAGTAGGGGACAAGTTCACAACAGAGCAAAACTTTAAATGTGTTTAAATCTGCAAGTCTCTATTCAGTGTAACATTAAGTGCGTGCTAAAAGCTATTGAAAGGAGAAAGAGGGCTTAGGCAGACATTTAATTTTAAGACCATCTGTTTGCAATGTCTTGCTTAACAGGTGTAGCTTGCTGAGCTGGAACCAAGGATACTGGTAATTAACTCAGGGAATCAGTGGGTGGAAGCTGAAATTTCCAATAGGCTGATGCTACTTTCTGTTATAATTTAATGGGAGGAAAAATATTCACCTCTTCCTGGTACAATGTAACTATGAAATAGTGCAAGTCTTAAATCATAGTAAACCATGGCTGCAGTTTCACAAAGCACTAAATTCTTTTTGTAAGAGTATGAACTTTACCAAGACCCAGCAGGCCATTATGGGAGATACCAAAAAGCAACAGTACAATGTATCCATCTGAAACAAGTATTTTCCCAGCCTTTTCAGGTTCCTTTTAAACTTTTCTATAAAGGTACAGTGGTACAGATCCTAGTGCTACATCAAATATTTGCTGGGCTGATTTTCCTTCTGTTTTCCACTAGACCTATGGAGAAATAAACACAGATACATTTCTGGAAGATGAATTTATATTTGGAGCATTATCCAGATGGAATTACCTAGAGTATAAAACAGTTGCTTGCATTCTTTAAAAAAATTAAATTGGTAGGATTTTAGTGCAAATGGACTACACCCATCAAACTAACTGAAAATGTTGTTAGTATCACAGAAGGAATCTCCTAGTATAAATATTGCAGTGAAGGCTTTCTCCACTGGAAGTGCCCAAGCAACCTTTAGGAACGGGCGGGCTTCTCTATAATCTATTTGGAGACAGAACAACTCAGTTAGGCCATCTGTAGTGCAGTTAAGGACTGGGAATGTGGGTGCAGACAGGTAGACTGTTCTCAGTGGAAAAAAAAAGCTTTTGCTCATTTCAGAAGAATCTGGGTAGCAGAGTTTTCTCTCAAAGCCATTCTTTATGTAAAGCATTGGAAAATTGCACGCTCGGTCTGACTGTTTATTCAGACAGCTTGGGGGCAGCTCACTCTTTATAAATAGCAGTATAAAATGAAAGCTAAAAATAGGTTAACTATCTTCCTGTTTACTAACATGACAATAAAATGTATCACCGTATAAAACCAGCACATAAGCACCATTTAAGGGTAGGTCACGGCGCTGAGAGCAGCCCCAGTGCTTGCCCGTAGCTCCTGATACTAGTCAACATCTCAGGCTCCGAGTGGGATGTCCATGGCTAACGGGTCCAGTGAGAGGGCACCGTTACGCTGCCCGCTTCAAAGGTCAGCAGAAAGTACTTCCCCTGCCTCCCCCAGCCTCTCTAGGCCATTTTTCTTCTCCCATTCCTAGAAGACTACGCAAGATTTGTTCCCAGTGCATACTGCAGCTGCACTGTCAAGCTAGGGCGCTGCGCAGGCGTCAGCAATAACAGATTCTTGTGCTAGATATGGCCTTTAAAAGAGTCAAATTGGAGACCAGTGAGCAGCTGAGACCTCTCAAATGGAAGGTCTGCATCAACACCACCATTTTTATAAGGCTAGGCTTGAAGAGTGTTTAGATACCCACTATTAAAAGATTAAACTATACGGTTATTATGATAACACGGTAAAGGCATGTTTGGGAGAAAAAAAGAGGTTTGAGTTTAATTTTAATAAGGATATATTAACATTAGGAGCAGTTCATTATCTTCTCTAGGAATTTAGTCAAGAATTGCAAGACTAACACTGTCTTTATATACTCAGTCTAGCATTAGATAATTTTTTTCCCCTAAGTTGATGGTAGAAACAAGCCTTCCCAGATTTGCAGCCGTAACGGCGAGACATAACAGATGGAGAATGCATCTTCTTTTGCCTGTTATACCTCTGTTGCTTTAATGGTGACACAAGGTACCAACCAACTTCCCTGTCTAGAGTGCAGAAGGCCTAAAGAGGAGCTGAAACAAGATAAAAAAGAAACTGTGAAAGCCTCAATAACCTACAGGGAACTCATCTATTTAGTATTTTATCCATTCTAGATTAAAAGATCCATTGTAATTACACAGTAGCCTTACACATTTCCCAAAAAGGTATCTTCCTATCCTTGTCCTCATGCATCCATCATATGCCTTCATAAACTGTGCAAACTTATCCTGAGGAAATTTTTCTACTGAAGTGCAATCTATCCAGCTAAATGTCTGTTAACCTAACAGCTTCTTCCAATTAGTCCTTCCTATTTAAGCACATGCCCTGTGTGCTACTGCAGGCACATTCAATTAAAATGAAGAAAAAAGTGCAGTAGACAGGCTTGACATTAATATAAATAAATGAGTGTCTTTTCTTCACACAAAAAGATATCACAGTTCAGTTTCCAAACAACCTTTCAGTTCAAGGGGATTTAAATACTGATAAACTTGCACTGGTACAATGTCTGTTTGCAGTAAGTAGAAGAAAGGTGACATTAACAAAAAAGTAAAAATGTCTTCAAACATATACCTTTATCTGGATCACTAGGATAATAAAATTAAGAGTGCTTTCACTGCCTTCTAATGACACTGATTTTTTGTTATACTGACAACACTGTAAAAAAGAGACAACCAATTTGATGACAAGCATGGATTGCGTTCTTATTCAGAGAAACAAAAAGCTATAGTGAACTTGGTCTTCCTCAAGATCAGAGGGGTGTAGCCTGCTTTCCTTCCCACCTTGAGAGCACTGTGCATCATCAGTCCAGATTTGTGTAAAACAATAAAACCAGTTTTGTACATAAAATTCTATTAGGACAGATTCTACTCAGCCATCTACTACGAGCACCTCTGTCATTTGTTTCTTTCCATGCTACTCTCTCGCTCAGTTTCATAGCATCAACTAGCTTCTTTCTCAGGTGGCCAAGGGACAATGTACTCAAGTTGAACCTGTGGCAATTTGTCCTCAAATAGTATTAAAACAATCACCACATCTGTTTTTGATCTGGGAGAGGGCTTCTGTCACTAGGAGCTTTTCTAGTGTTTTGTTCAGTGAAATTATACAGCTGGGGAAAAAACCCAAACATTTCTCTCACAAACTTCAACTGGGATGTCATGAGAGACTGTACCAAAGAACATATAAAAGTTAAAAACCATACTTTGTTATAGAATAGATTATCTCTAATTTAGTTAAATATTGCAATGATTTGTCTGCTTAGAAAGCACGGATTTCCCCAGCTACATCAGTACTTCCCGGTGTGAAGCGTTTGCTTCGCATCAAAATCCTTTGTTGACTAGCACAGAGTTCAGCTGAGGAGCCAATCCCTTCAGCAACAGTAATTATAACCGAGAAGGCTAATTATGGTCCCGGTTAATTAGGATCTAGTCAGTGAGACATGCTCATAGGTGTTCCTTAAGAATAAGACACTTAAAATTAATTATTATTCCAAAAATAGCAACAGGCAACTATTAGACTATTAGAAAGGTGGTTGTTCAGACCTTGGTCAAGAAAATTGTATTTCTCCCTTAAGATCATCAGAAACATGCAGGATATTACAATCTGGCCATGCACTTCCACACTTCACCATACATGAACAAGACAGGAACATATTGGCTTTACACAAGCAAGAAAGAACATCCAACTTTCTTTACGTGTTACTGTGTCATAACCTAACGTACCAAAACCTGGAAAAAATCAGACACATGTAAAAAGCAATGAGTCAAGTAAACATAGGAGCCAAAAGTAGTAAGTTGAAAGTGTATATGCTTTTGCTATATGCTTACTTGGCTGATTATATAAAAATCTGCTTATGCATTTATAAGGAAATGGACTGTGGACTGTTGAGTGTCATGACAACACAAAAATCAAGAGTTAAATCCTATTCTGTTTACCCACTCTAGAACAGAAAACATCTTGAAATGGCAAAGCCAGAATAAAATTTAATTGGATGGAAAAAAAAATCTCCAGAAAACCAATGACATAGAGAAGCTCACAAGCTATCCATGACTTGGAATATGCTAACATGGGGTTTGGAAGAATTTCCACCACACTGAGAAAGTAAAACGTATGACAAACAATTGCCCTTGGGTGTTTTGGAGCAGAACGAGAAGACCTTCATTCACGGCTGCAATTTGTGTTTTGAGCCATTTGCCCTGCTCTCAGCAAAAACGGGAATTCAGCCAAGGACATATGTTTGAGCTCACTGCTAAGCATGCAGATAATACGATTTTCACCGAAGTTGTGTCTTAAAAGGCCTCGAGCACATGCTGAGTATTGGTAGTGCCTGAAACAATGCTCCCTGTAAGGACAGTGGTGGTCCCTTTGCAACAAGCAGGCCGGGAGCTGGCTAGCTAGAGCAAAGCACGCTTCCTGGCTTCACCAAGCTTTCATTTTTCTGGTGCCTCTCTTCACTCTGAGATGCCTCTGAATTTCAGAGATCAACCTGACAACTTTGAAAGCTGTCTGAAGACCCACAAAGTTAAACACCACAACAGCAGCCGCAACCACCATCCCATCTCTTGACATCACCTTGGTATCTAGCACTCTTGTACTGTGCAGAAGTTTAAGACAGACCAAATTTATTTGAACTTCTTCAAATTAGGAGGTCGTGCTAAAGACCATGAAAATTGGCTAGATTGTCATCTCAATATTTTTACTTTGCTGCTAGGTAAACATAGACTACAGTGTGCTAGGGGAGGTGTGCTTTAAAGACAGAATTAATGGATGAGCAATTTGCATGTTTTTCTTGGGAGAAAACTGTTGAGCATCACTTGGTTTGTGCAACATTTGCTTTAAAACTTAAGGCTTATTCAAAACCAACACACTGTGAGTACAATTTACCTCTTAACAGTAAAGCCACTGACTTGGGTGGTTTCAGCTAAACCATTTTACTTCACGGTTGAGGCATACACAGTCTGATATCACAGCTCAGCTGACAGCGGGGAGGCAATTTCAACTCAGTTGTTTATGACCCTGAGAAAGCACTTACCTCCTGCACTGGCTTAGACAAACTGACATCTGGAAAGATGGACTGAAGTGGGATCTGTGCTGCCCAGTCTGAGCAGCGCTGCAGGTCACTGGGGGGCAGAAGGCTGCAAATCACTGCAGATCTAGTTCAAAGTATAATGCAAATCTGTGTAAAGCAAAATATCCAGGTTGGCTTCTTGAACAGCTGCATGAATTCTAACAGAATTACAGCCTGGACATTTTAACAACTGCAAATGTCTTCCTGAGGATTTGAGCTTGGAGGGGTTTGGTCTGGGGACATTTTCAACCTGGAGTTGGTTTCATGCAGGGATCAGAGCTGAAATCAAGGAGACCCACCAGGCCACCTCGCCCCTCATGCAGGATTTTAGCTAGGGTAACAACAGGAGGAATGAAACTTTTTTGGCTGTGCTTGCTTGAGCTGCCTTCCCATTGTAGCCACCAAGTTCATTTGCATAGGGACCCATAACTTGAAGTTGTACTGGAAGAATTTTAGGTGGTTTTAAAAACAGCTTGGAAAATATAAACTCTCTTTTTTGTGTTTTTCTCTGGCTGAGTTCCTGTCCAGACACCTTTACACAGAGAAGTGGCTTAAATTGCATTTTTCCTCATGTCATTTAAATAATTTAGAAACATTGAGCAGAAAGAGTGAATATTAAATATTTCAAAGTTCTCTCAAAGGTCCCTGAGAGAGAATTACAGGATACTGCTTGCAATCAAAGTGGAGCTGGCACTTTCCTTTCTCAAAACTCAGAAGAGATAGTGCTTAAGAACAAATGCTCCAGTAACAAAATATTGAAGATAACTGCACTCTTCGCTGAAAATGTATTTCCTGTTTTCCACAAGTACAAAAAGAAAGACCATGTTTTCTTGGTCTTGTATAATGAAATGTTTTTCTCTATTTTTTCTTCTGTACCATTCACATATAAGACACTCCATGCTGTAGAGGTTTCTATAGCAACAGAATAAAATCTTTTACAATAGTAGCTGTTCTTTTCCCAGGTACACTTACCAGCTGATCATAGTTTAGCCCTTGAAATTAAGCTTCTTGTCTTTATGGAGCTGCACATCTGGAGTGAGAAACTGTATTTTCCACCTCGCTTACATGAGTAAATAGTGATGCCTCAACTCCAGTTAGCAAATTTTTAGTGGCAGAGAGCACATTGATGTGTCTGAGTACTTCATAAGCTTTGAATCCACATCTCCCTTTCCTACCCTCACAGGAGACAGGGAGAAGGCAGAAGCATGTGGAGAATGAGAGTCTTGCTAGAATCATACAAAAGGACTGTGGCAGAGCCGACTGTGAGATGAAGGTTTACAATTATGATGCTTTTGCCTTGCCTGGCATACCATCTTGTGTGACACCAATGAGGTGGAAACGATTGTTTCTGTTCAGTTTAATCTCCAAACTATGCTGAAGTTAAAATGAGCTTTATTTCCTGATCTTTCATTTGATGGCTCCTTGGACACTGTTTCTGAGCGTGAAGCCTTTTCTTCAGCATTCATTTTAAAGAATCAGTGTAATCCCATCCCCATCTCTGCTGTCACCACAGCTCATTCCTGAGCCCTTTTGCTTTGTGCTCCTTGGACTCACTTCTCCGCCCAGCTCTCTGCAGGAAGGACAGTGCTGACCATGCTAAGTGTGCCCAATCTCCATCTTCTAGACTGCAAGCACCTACTTTTGCCTAAAATTTCACTCATCAATAAACCTCATTTTTGGACTTTTACCTCAAATTGTTATTTTGTCCTGATTCACATACTATCTCTTCAGGACAAAGAGCATTTCGCACTGCATTTGTTAACTGCACTGTAGAAATACGCTTCTGCAACAGTACAAATGCATTAAGGATCCAGCTGTCATCATTCTTGTTTTAGGGAATGAATGTAAAAAGACAAAAATCTCACAACTCAAAAAAAAAAAAAAATGAAAAAAAAAATGTGCCTGTTCTTTGCCCTTCATCAATTTATTCTGAATTCAGGCTATTATTTAAATGAAGACTTAATCATACAAGAAAGCAGTCTTTCTGTTGAATCAGTCCTTAGGAGGCAAGAGGCACAACTTCTGCTTATTGTAAGATGCTGGTTTTCCAGGGTCTGGAGGGCTGAGTATGGATAAACCCCACCACCTGGCACACAGCAAGCAGAGCTGGTCCAGCAGGAGGGAGGAAGACCTCCTCCCAGAGAGCCGTGGCACTACAGTTCTCCTGAAGACTATGCTAAAGAAGGCAGCACTGCTAGGACCTACCGAGCCTGGCCCAGAGAATTAAACTGACGTTTTGGTCCAATTCTAACTGGCTTCTACGTTTAAAAGTACCTTTTCCAAAGCTGCTGATGTAACACTGAGCGGAGGTGGTTTCAAAGCAACCCACTCTGGGTCATGCAGCGTATTTGGGCTTGAGCTGTAAGTCTCCAGGTCAGAGCTTCCCAGGCTCAGCTCGGCAGCTGAGCTGCAGCACTCCTTCGCTTCCCTGAAACCCACAGCAAAATCAACCGCAGACCCAGGAGGGGCATGATGAATCTGGGAGTATATTGATTTTGTTTTATGGGCTATCACAGCAGATTCTTTCACGTTAACATTTTCACCGCAAACATTCACTCCAATTTAACGCAGTTGCTCTTCTGTAATTCAATAGAAGATCAGTCACTCTGCAGAACAAGGCACTGAAGCAGCGAGTAAATAAAGGAGACAGGTTCTGCTGCTGTCGCGTTACTTCTGTTTTGCCATGCTGCATGTGTCACCAGGGAGCAAGGATTACTTTAATTACCAACTGCTTTAATTTTGAATAGTTATTATGGAAAATTGTGAATCACGTTAATTTACTTTGGCAGCATGACAATGGGATCACTTTCAATCCTTCGCAGTGGCTTGGGGAGGCTGGTGGGGAGGGAGGTAGGAATCAAATGAAGGTACTTCCACGGATTTCAGTTTCAGAGGGGGTGTTGTCATTCAAAAGAAAGTGCATGATGGCTTTCAAAATGTTGTTAAGCTGGAAATGAGTTGGGTCCCCAAACGCAGTCTATCAGAATTTCTACGCTGAGAATCGACAGCCCAGTAATGTTCATTACCTTATAACTGATGTGGCTGGCGGGACAGACTTGTTCCTTTGATTTCTGCTTTTCCAAATGCTAGTGTGAACTTTCAAAATCCTTTGAGGGGTTAATGTGGTAAGCGTACCCTGCCCTAGCCCAGCCATCTAGGAATACCATGGAGAGGTATAAGTAGATACACAGTGATTAGAGTCTTTTTGAGACTTCTGAGCTTGATACCACTCGGGGACAAGATACTGAGCCTGGATGAGCTTAAAAGGTGTGACTCAGTACCGCAGCACTATGCTCAAATTTCAGGCAGTTCTAGGTACCTTCTCTTTGGCTGCAAAACTTCCTGCCTCCTCTCTGCTCCTTGCTGCCCAAAGCTAAACACTAATTGTTCCATGTCCACCACACAGAAAGACAAAATAAAACTCAGTTTTGATTTATTCAAACTCCAATGATCTCAGCAATCCACTTTCCGGTTCAGTCTCATGGAAAGCTGAATTAGATTAAGTGAGGGAACTGTGAATAAATGATTGAGGACAAAAACTTCCTAACTGCGTTTCTGTGCCCAAGATAATGCACAGAGAGCTGCAAGATATCCCATAAATTGCAAATTAATATCTCTTGAGATTACAGAACATTCAGTGTCTTTCTTGATTGATACAAATAGCATTTACCAAGGCTAAAAAAAGCCTCAAACAAGAGAAGTTGCTAATAAGGATGTTTTTTATCTTTTGGGCTTTGAAGAAATAAAGACAGTCCAAATTTCATCCCCTATAACTCCTCTGAGTTAATGGTTATTTCCAGCTAATTCAAACATACACTGAAACTGCTGGAGACTGGGGCAAGGTCAGCCACCAGAAGCACTGTTGAGATTTTTTTTTTATTCCTGGCTGGAAATGGGAATGCACCATGATAACAGCTATCTCAGGTCACTTTTGTCACGTCCCCTGAGATAGGATCAGGACACTGGCTGCCACCTCCCCTTCGCCTGCAGCACCAGAAACACCTTTCTGTTCACCCAGGGCTCTGGCGAGATGCAGATAAAGCGTTGGTGGCAGATTGCGCGTATTTTGGTTGTGTGTTCCTAACTCTTCCCTTAGGAAGAGGAATGCTGTCATGTGAAGTCCCTTGAGAGAAGGGGGTTGATCAGCTTCCAATAGGCAACTGAGCCGTGCAGGGGAAGACCTGACAGTGCCATAGAGAAGGTAGCCGTGAGGCAGTGAGAGACAGGGGTTTAGCAGAGTGGTTGCCAAGAGGGACAAAGATAAGATGTCGCCTTACAGGTGACAGGAACAACCTTCCTAGGGACCACAGAGGACTGTACAGAGTTTGCTACAATCAGAAATCCACTGAGCTGGCTGAAAGAAAGCAGAAAAACATCAGTCCTTCAGAGGACACAGAGAGAGTAGCTTGTTGTTCATTTCCGTTATCTCTTACCTAGCTGCAGAGTTTTCTCTTAACAAAATGTTACTGACCGTGGCTTGTTTTCTAATAGTGCCTGGCTTGTCAAAACTTGAAGCCTTTTTGGTCTTTTAGGGATGCTCACAGCACAGTCAGGCTCCAGCAGTTCCAGTGCAAAGCACTGGCCAACCCGTCCCAGCTCTGCTAAAAATGGAACCCCTTGGAGTGAATGATACCAGCAATACATGTTGAATACCGTCTTTCACAACGCTCCGCGGGTCTTTTCACAGAATCATTTGGGTTGGAAGAGACCTTCAAGATCATCAAGTCCAACCATGAGCCTACACTGCCAAAACCACCCCTAAACCATGTCCCTCAGCACCACGTCTACCTGTCTTTTAAATACCTCCAGAGATGGTGATTCCACCACTTCCCTGGGCAGCCTGTTCCAATGCTTGTTAACCCTTTCTGTAAAGAAGTTTTTCCTAATATCCAACCTGAACCTCCCCTGGTGTAACTTGAGGCCATTTCCTCTTGTCCTATCACTTGTTACTTGGGAGAAGAGATTGACCCCCACCTCGCTACAACCTCCTTTCAGGTAGTTGTAGAGAGTGATAGGCAAAGCTTGTTATCCTCTCAGTCTCCTGTCTCCCTGAGTGGATGCTCCAGGCACTTCCCAGGAGGGAGGCGGAGGTTCTGCCTTGCAGAGGTCCAGGCCCCCTTGTGCTTAGTCTGCTCCTGAAAAGGAGGTGCAGTGCCGGTGTGCAGTTGACAATCTGGTCCACAAACCCAGTCCCTGTCAGCTGGCCCTGTTTTAGTATGTGAGCTGCTGTGGCTGTACAGAGTATTTAAAAAAAGGTATGTATCTCTTAAAGGCCTCCAAAATTTGCCATTTCTGAAGAGCTATGACAACTACTTCAACTCCACAGTCATGAAAAGATTTCCTGGTTGCGTGGTTTGTTTTCTTCTTTGTAAACTTTTGCTGTAAGGGCAAGGGAGGCGTTTGTTTTCTGTAGGGTTTTTTGGGTTTTTTTTCAAAGGAGAGATAAAAAAAAGATCAAAAGTATTTCATAAGTGATAACAAAATGCATTTCAGAAAACACATTTACATTTTAAGGCACCACTTTGCAGAGAAAATGTTCCCCTAAGGTTTCAAAACCAGAGGCAATGTAAGTTTGATAATAACAAACGACACAAGTGCAAGCCACAGGTATGCTTAACATTTTCTACGTCATTTCTGAGGCAGCTCTGAAAGCCGGCAATTCTTTTATTTGGACTCCTCAAAATAGCTTCAGGCAGTCAGTCATAAATATAAACTGAACCCTCACTTCCAAAAAAGCTAGTTGGAATCAGTAACTTAAAATATTATTCTTGCTTCAAGCAAGGGTGGGTTGCAAGGAAATGTTGTGCCACATATGCTGTGTTCATTCTCTACATCTATTGTCTTCTAAAGATTTTTCAAGATTACATTAACTAAAAGTACATCCCTGGAAAGCATTTATCTTTTAATAAGCACTGCAATGTCTGAGAATGTTCATTTTCCCTTTTTTTCCTCCCAAATATCCAGATGCTTTTGCATATAAGAGTTCTAGAAATAATTTAATTTCAAGAATTCCTTTTTATGCTCTGAGTGCCAGATACCACAGGGAAAACTGGATTACCAACAGACTAAGCAGCTGTGTATTTAATTCAAGAGCAGCTTTTTTTTTTTTTTAGCTGAGATTTGTGCTAATTTAATAATTAATTTTAAAAACTTGTTTAGAAAGTTGGTATCTTGTGTTTGTTGAGTACCTGTGGTTACACTGTGGTATCTTGGAAATAAGTCTTGACGAGAAGGGAAAGTGGTTTGAGACAGAGCTGTACCAGGACTACGCCCGACATTCCACCAAGGGCAACGGCAACACTAAGGGAGCTGAACTGGCCTAATGGGAGCAGCCCCCTTAGACTCTTTAATGGCAACAGGGGCTTCTCTACCCCTGCACGTATTTGTGCCTTGACCCAAACTGAGGTACCATTGCTAAGGAATGTATGTTCAAACTATTCGTTCGGTCCTTCTTGTTGAGTCAACGCACAAGACTACAGACACACCCCTGGTTCACAATCATTTTTATAATAGAGCCCAGCTGGAGATGCCCTCCGTGGAAATACCTGCTTCCAGATACTGATGCTATCATCCCCAGATCCAAGAACAGGTTTTGCATTACTTTGGGACTGAATTTGTTCACATACAGACACATGGTAAATTACCCGGCTCACCCCAGCATTAAGATGTCAACGTGCCAATGTTACTCTAAGAATTTATTTAAAGCATGAGAGCAATTATTAAAGCTTTCTAAATTGCTCTAGGCATCATGACCTCTTTGCCCAGAAGTACTAAAAGAAAATTTGCAATGCCATCACTGCAAGGAAACTATAACACTATTTAATCCTTTTAATATTTCCTGTACTCCTTAACATTGACAAAGCACACAAACCCCTGAAGCCACCATACCGATCAACATGCCTGGAACACATATTACCTGCACTCTTATGCAAGGCAAAACTTGGCAAGTCAGAGTACAAACGTGCTGGAAATACACAGCAGCTTTTTAAAGACAGGGCCCTACATTCTCTGTGGAAAAAGTCATTCTTACCAGTTCAAGTGTCCGTTGCTATTTTTGGCACTCACTAGTGGCAGCAGCAGAATAAATTCCCCTTCCTCAATTTTCAGAGCACAGCATGAGACTCATCTCTTCACTAAGACAATATCCTGATGGATTTGTAAGGTCACTTGGACTCCTCTTGGGGTCTGATCCTTCCGACCAAGAGCTTCTGAAAGAGAGCAGAGAATTATTGCTCACGTATTGCCCCCCCCCCCCCCACCGTGCCACGCAGCATCTCTGGTTCATAAAGAGACCACAGAGACTGCAGAGACGAGCTGTACCTTTTTTTGTGCTAGCAAATATGTCAAGATCTCCTATCCTCCCGCATACAGCACAACTATCTGCTGTACAGAAACCTAGCTTAAAGCCTGAGAGCTGCTGGGGCAGCTAAAGTGAAACAAATGGGTAAATTAAGAGCAGCTTTTCCTCCAGGCAATAATTAGGATGCCAAGAGGAGGAGAGCCAAGGAAAGGGACACGAGGGGAATCTCCAGGAGCACAGCTGCCACTGAAGCGGTGGGGGACGGTTTCATTTGTATGGCACGGTGTTGGATTTTGGACTTTGCTCTCAGTTTTCAGCTTGGGCCTGGAAATGGCCAAGGAAAGTACCTTCTCAGGGATCTCCTTGTGAGAGGAACAGGTATGAAATGAGGGCAGGGAGAGAAGGAAGATTTGCCATAAAAGCCATGGATTTGAAGCAGGGTCAAGCGTGGGCAGTAGAGGACTCTCTTTGCATCCAGCTCCCGGGCACTGCCTTCTCAGGCTGAAAATATTTCCCCCAGAAACCCTAAAGGGCTGATCCTCAAGCTCCTACGCCACGCTTCCCCTGCACACTGTTGTGTTAAGATGTAGACTGGGTGGGCAGTGGCAGAAAGAAGGTACACAAAGCAAGGAAGGCCCTAGGTGTTAATGGGTAAAGTGGAATTGGCACACAGGAAATCACATTTCCTGTGCAACAAAACCTCCTCGCTTCAGCCCTGTATTTCTCAGTACATTTAACAGGCTAAGTAAGAACAATCAGCACCACTGTGGGTTTTGATAGATACCCGAGACACATTCAAAGGATAACGCAAACATATTTCATTACCATGGTCTAAATATGAAAATCTGTGCTGTATTCCTAGCTTATAACTTGTTAAGGAAACTCATTCCACAATAGTATTTCAATGGTTCATTAAGTTAGAATTGCCTTTCACATAATTATTCTGCCTTCTTGTCAGACTGTGTTTCTAATACTGATGCAAATCCCCCAAAAATTAAATAGAAGCTGGAGCAAGATTTAATGAGAATTTATTTCTGCAGATATGTACCTAATAAACTAGCAATAAATACGGTTTCAAGGGCTTTACCATACCATCTTGCCAAGGCATGTGATTTCAAAGATTAACTTTCCAAGTAGTTCAACTGACAACAGTTATATCGGAGGATGGAGGACAGAGCTTCCCTCTTGGATGGGGCGATGCAGCTGTGGGCAGGGCTCCTCTGAGGAAGCTGGCACTCTCATTGCAGACTTTTTAGTGGAGCAGATCTCTGCAGGCCTACGATTTATCTAGGGCTGATGAGCTTCTGCTTTCACTGCAGTCTTGACAAAATCAAAGGGATTATTCACTGATTCAGGAAGAATCTGTCTAATAGCAAATTATTAAGCAAAATAAATCTCTTTTATAAGACAAACTCTAGTCCTTGACTACTTAATTATCTGTGAATAACCTTGCTTGCTCTTCAGGAGACGTACGGGAAGAATGAGATATACTAACAGTGTAACAGCTAAGGGAAGTGCTCAAGATTTTGGCCTGGATGTCATTGCCCTTAGGGAAAAGGGTTGGATGAAAGAGTCACAGAGCCCACAGTTTGACCATACTTAAAGACTGAAAGAGTTTCAAGAGGCGGAGCAGAATCCCAGTTTCTCTGTGCAGAGTCCTTTTTCTCTGCTTTGCCACTGCTTTGTGGGTACAAATTGGGGGAACCTAAGCATACACATCATAAAACATAGAAACTGAGGCTTACTTAAAAGATTTGCCTGGCACTAGGGCAAATTTGCTGGTGCACCAGCCTCTGTAGCACACAAAATATTGTCTGGATGAACTTGAACTGGCATAAGATCTTCCTCTAATATATGCATTCCTTTTCTGTATGTGATGTGAAGACATATCCTTTGAAGCCCCAACAGTTCTCACAGTTATCCAAACTGTTTCATGTTAAAGCTCCAGAAACATTTAAAAACTTCTAGCTGCTTTAACTTCTGAAGAAGAAAGCCTAATTAAATCTCACTGGGGCTCTCATTCTTCTTATGTTGCCATAACTCCAGTCTTGGAGACCAAGGCCAAGAATAAGGGGGAGTTAGTAGCACAGAAACTCAAAGATGTCTAACATTTTAGTCCTTTAAAAAATCTTAAAAAAAAAAAAAAAAAATCAAAAATATTACAACCGAGAGCAGATTTTCTGCAGATCTTCCACAAATTTGTCCTCTTTCTTCATAAAGTCTCTGATGTTGCTCTCAGATGCTGAATTCATAAATCTAAGTCGTGGACAAAAATTATTCATGATTTAGAAACCAGCAATAGCTGTTTAACCATGGAAGCATCCAAGACCTCCCCAGCAACCAAGACCTCCCCAGCAATAGCTTTTCCTTTAGTATGTAATGATTATGATAAATACTTAATGCCATTTGACAAACAATCTCAACACCTTTTTTTCAGAGGCACTTTGACCAATTCATTGCCTTAGATAAGTAAGATGATAATTCTCCTTAAAATTTCCATGACGTCTATAAGTGCAAGGAAATTGAGCTTACAAACTCACAGCAAGAGATTGTTGCAAACACTAACAAAGGTACAACTAAGATCAAACCAACACATGTTTAAGTTGGACCAGACTAGACATCAGTACCCAACAATAGCCCTACGTATACCTACATAATACGTACAAACACACAGAACTGGGAAGAAAACCGAAGATAGAATCTGGATCTGCTGAAATTATGGATTTATGTTCTGCTCAGAATTGCTCTTTAATAAGTCCAGATTTACTCTGCCTAAATAAATGGGGCTACTTTGGATTCCCATGAACTTAATCAAGAGCCAAACAGATGAAATAATTTTATCTGTATTGACTTTCCAGTGGAGAGAAACTCTCATGTTCTATTTTATTGCAGGAAATAGTGGTTTTTGTTAATGAGAGCAGTATAACAAACAATTTTGGGGGGAGGGAATGCAGCAGGGAAACAGAAGCAGAAAACTAACTCTAAAGTAAAAGCATTGAGGCTTAAATTTGTGGCATAGTCTGAATAGTGATTATTTGCAGCTCTAGTAAG
Source organism: Chionis minor (assembly GCA_013398295.1). Classification (NCBI taxonomy): domain Eukaryota; kingdom Metazoa; phylum Chordata; class Aves; order Charadriiformes; family Chionidae; genus Chionis; species Chionis minor. The sequence continues at coordinate 433,494 of VZSF01007436.1, read as the reverse complement.
AAAGTACTGGGAAGAGCACTTGTGAATGTAATTCCCTAAAAATCTTGGTTTGATAGTAAAATATTAAAAAAAAAAAATTAGAAAAAGCATTTGCAAAAACTTTTGTATCAGTAAAAATACTGCTTGAAAGGTTGACAGTTTCACCAGTGAAACTATTAAGGTGCATTTAAATACCACATGCAGTACAAGAGAATAATTTTGTAACATGCTTGGACAGAGTAAAACTATTACTATTATTAAAGTGGAAAGAATACCTGAACTGGTTCACAGTAATAGAAAGATGCCAGAAGCCTTGAAATCACCTTAGAAGCCTGACTAATTGCCCTGTAAAGTCCATTTGCTTCGGAAATTATATTGGTCTGATGTATGGTTTAATTTACCAGTAAATAACATTTTATCTTAATTTTTTTCTTTTTTTCTTTTTTTTTAATAATCTTAAAAAAAATATTTAGGTGTCCTTACCCCCAGCTACAGTGCAATTTGCATTGATTTACTGTATGCATAGCCTTGGCACATGAACCTACATTTAAAAACCAATGTGTGTGTATTGCTTTTGTTTTGAAGTTTTCAAGTACAACACATTTGCCCCAAGAGAAATTCTAAGATCAAAAAGTACCTTTGCACTGGTTTTTACCAAGCCCAGGAAGATCCATAATTGTAGTAATTAAAGATTATTATAATGGACACACAGGGACTAATTAAAATTCCATGGACATCTTCATTCTTGCACATTGGATTTTGTAACTTTTATATTCTATGCACAGATTGTATATTCATGTGGGTCAGGTAAATATTTACCCTATTTTAAAAAATGAGCTGAAATCTAACTTCCAAGTGGTCATCATATGGGTGGGTTACCATGCAGAACTTTCTGCCCCTTGACCTAACGGGGAGTCTAATGAGAATAGAGGTTTATCCTCTCAGAAAAGTACTGGTAAGGCAGGTCATGACTCAAATAGCTGCGGACTGGGAATCTCAGGTTTTGTTCCAGCTGTGGGAGAGAACGGCTCAGGTGGGCAGATGTTCTTCCACTCATTCTTCTGAAGTCCAACTCTTGCTGCCTGACCCTCTCCAGACGCCTTGAAGACTTTTATTCTCTCCATATCCTATTCCATTTGAGACTGATGTCAATGGCCCAAACCATTTCAGGTTCGTGAAGTTTAAGCAAGTGAAAAGAGAGGCTGTGTAACGGGAAGTTCTCAGTGATGTTAACATTGAATAGTAGCACCAGCCTGTTACAACTTACCATGGAGACAGATTGCAAATACCTGCACTCAACCTCTAAGCACATCCAATAGAAAATAAATCTTCCCAGAAGCCAGAGCCAAATCAGAATGAACCAAGTCTCTGTGCTAACGAAAGTGCCGTGTTTTTTCTACTGCCAAACCCAGCCTCGCTACTTATTAAACATTACACATGATTTACTGTATCTATTATCATAAACATAACATTTTAAATGTTTTTATAACACATTGGCAAACAAACACTTCAGTCACTTCAGAGATTACGGGGACTGGAGCTCCATGCCAGCAGTTTTTTAGGCACGCAGTCCATGCAAAACATCTCCTTTCTGATTGTTTTAATTCTAGTACACGTGGAAGTAACTGACTTTGGGGGTTTTTCCAATGCAAGGAGGAGTGAAAAAGATGAACCAGAGTGACTTTCACCAAAACCAGCCAGATCAAATCACATTGGGATTTGCAAGTTAATTTATTCGCTTCATGTTATCTTTCATTTTCATCCCTCTTAGTGCTCGCTTCCAACTGGAATTTAAAATACAGAAACATATTTTAGAAAAGTTCTTGTAAGACGTCCATTTTGCCAGCTCAGAGGAGTCAGAGTTTGAGTTAGGCTAAGATAAGCACTCAGAAGAATGCAGGCTTATCTGAACCAAATTTCTGAGGTTTTTAATGTTATAAGCAAACATCTTAACTGCAATCAGAGATGTAAGAGAGCGGGGCTGGTCTCGGGACTAAGGGCTCCAGCCATCATGCTTCTATTTCTGACTCTAACAAAGTCCATCCATCTGACCTTTGGCCAGTCATTTAGCCTCCCTCCACCGGTCCACTGCATGTAAAATGGAGATATCAATAGTTCCTTTTCCTTCAAATATGGGTCTCTGCTCTCTGTTCTTAATGTTGCCAGAACAGGCACAGCAGTTAATTGCTTAATATGGAGAATTCCCTAACTCTGTTGGACCCCAAGACATTGTTGTAACATTAAAAACATAATTAGTTAGTAGCGCTGGATATTGCAAACGCATTCCCTTCCTTGGGAATTTCCTTCATTTCCTTCCCAAGTTTGTTTGCAAAATGTTTTGAAGTGACAAAACATACTTAATAAAGCCATTCAGTAGAGACTTGAGAAAGATGTATTTAATTAGAAAGCTGTGGTGGGAAGAAATTGTTGATAATCTTAAGCACTGATGTTTTGCAAAGGAAAACATCGAATATGCTAAAAAGAAAGTTGTACTAGATTGTGTAATAACTTTTCAATTAACCTGACCATTTCGTATATGCAAGCTCGTGCCTCAATCAAAGCGGCAATTGCCAAAAATTTAGAGAAGTACGAAGACCGGCCTGAATGCCTGACCTGTGAGACAATCAATTAGAAGAGATCTGTGCTGAATTTCCTTCACTCATTGAATTACTACCAAGGTTTACTGAAACTTCTTTGATCTAAACATTTTAAGTGCTTTGGAAACCAATGCAGAGTAACTACAAGTTTAAGCTAAATGGAGCTTAATAGCAAGTTTTCACACTGCCTCTTGATTTGACAGACCTTACAATATTCATTAGAGGAGAGACTGATATTAAGTCCTTAAAGACTGATGTGACAATGATGGGAGCAGTTGGTGTTTCAATACATGGATTCAAGATTTAGGGTTACAATGAAATAAAGTCATGAACTTCAGCTCCTAACACCTGTTTTATACTGTATCCAGGTCAATAATCTGAGACAGGCTATGTATCCATTCAAAAATGCACAGCTGGAAAAATTAAGTCAATGCAGACCTTCAGACAGATGTTTGTTTTAAAGCCAAGATTTTTTAAAAAAAGCAAAATAAATCAAGGAAAAAACCCCAAAACATCCAACCCCAAACCAGGTCTTCTTACCAATTATATGCAGCAAGATGACTTTCTGTATTAATTGCAGTGCATTTTCCACTCAGAGGTAATGAAGTAGGTTGATGCCACTGGGGTAAAGAAATACAGCACATTGTCAGAGATCTATAATTTACTGCCAGCTTCTTTGCATGGCAATGGAAGCTCTGCTGGTGGTTGAAAGCAATATGCACATCATATGGGAGCTGACAAAATTACCCAAATGAAAACAAGAAAGCAAGAATTTAAATAAAAGTTCTATTTAACATCAAAATTCCTCCAATTCTCATGTTTTCATTCCCAAAGCATTCTAAAGAGACATTTTGTTTTCACACACTGGGCAGCTTCAATGATCAGCAGAGAGGGAATGCTATGTTACGTCCTATGTACAGCATGATGGTTGGTGAATTTTCAGGGGAAAGTGCAATGAGGAATTAACCCCTCTTGTTCCAGGGAGTCCCAAAACCCATGTCGTCCCTAGACTTCATCCAGAATACTTTTCACCTTTGGGAAAAAACTAGGCGTGTACCACAGAAAGCCAGTATAAAATTTGCAGTTTGCTTTGCAGAACAATTTAGATATTGCACATAGTTTACATTTTTCAAGAGACATTTGCTTTGTGAATCCCTTAGCATTAAGGTTAAAGTCTACAATATGCCACTATAAAATCTCAACCTGCTTATGATTTAACACTAAAGTGTAAACCTCACCTTGCGAGCTCATCTTGGCCTTGATGGTCTCTCCGGTGACAACGGTTTAATCCATGAAAGATTACCAAGACATCTGAATTCTGCGCTTTAAGCCATGAAAATCTAACAAGGCAGTTGTGAGTGCACGTGCAGGATTGGAGTGGGAGGCTTTCATCTCCATGTATCTGCGTCTGCAACATCCTCCTCCCTGCCTCAGACAGGCACAACCATGCCCTCTTCCCCACCTGCTCTCATCCCTTCAGAGCACACCTGCAAAGCGTGCTTTCTAGACCATCCATTTGTTATCTCAACTTGCAACCTACCTGTGCCGCTTCTTCCTATACAGCATCCCACCTTGGCTACTTCTTTTCTCTTCCAAGGTATCCCATATTCCGTCCTACCTCATTGACATATTTTTCTAAACAATACCAAGAGTCCGCCAGGCTCCTCGTGGCACTTTGCAGCACATACCCAGGCAGTTTCAAGTTACTAGACTTTAACATAGGGAAGGTGACCCAGAAGGTAGCACTTTATAAATTGCCTCAGTAACTGTATTCAGATTGTTTCTTAAAACTTTCCTTGCTGCCACAAGTCCCAAAAGTCCTGGTGACTGCCCTAAATCTGTTGCTTATTATATTGACTAATGTGGTCTTTTGTTTCTTTGTCTACACGTAAATGTTGGTTGTCTCTCTGCGTACTTGGGTTAAACAGTCTCTGAGGCAGGCTTTTTTATTTAGCTCTATTTAAAACTTCCAGAACAATGTATGTGTACTCCGTGATGGGCAGTAGATTAACACAACACAGCAAAACATTTTTGATTAACTTTGCATGCTGCGTTATAGGTGTTGGTGTAAAAAAGCAGCATGACCCACCTATGAAGTTTTTTAAAAAAGTAAAGCTTTGCTATTTTTGTAATAATTCTCTCTGTAGTACTACAGAGCAAAACTAAAACACTTCATTTTCCACAGCAGGTATTTCAAGAAGAGATGAAAATAAGAATTGAGAAGGGAATCACTCCATGCACAGAAAACAACCCAATAAAGAAAATTAAATAATAAAACATGACTACATTACTGCTCACAGTTTTACCAAACGTTGGATATCATGGCTGTGATTCAGCTCACAACTGTCTCATACTTGCTTTTTAGTAGAAGGCGACCATCTGTCTATATGGAAGTACCTGATTGGGTTTTTTTATTTAGAAGGGAAGGCAGACTTCCACTCCGAGATTTAAATTCACTGAACTTTGCAAGCTACACCATGTAGTTCCATTATTACGATTTCATGTTCCGTTTTTTACGCTCAGTGTATTAGGAAAAAAGCCTTCTGTCTTTCTGATGGTGCATTTAAATGAATAAAGGGAGCCATGGGGGATAGCTGGAGGCCTAAAAAGTAGAGCACGCTCTATGCTTTTGTGAATACTTACATTTAATTAAAGAGCACCATATGCCATCAAAAGTATTGTTGGCTGGGTAACGTCCCTTCTAACAGATGTGATTACAGACAAAGGGTAAATATTATGCAGGAAGACATAATAGTAGCACAGTCCATTGGGAAAGGAGAAACCCAGTAATACGAAAGCTACTTTAAGCAGCAGTATGCTATTTGGCAAGACTACAGGCTTGCTCTGGAAAATACCTACCTCAGCTCATGAGCTACCTAGGCTTTATTCTTTAGACTTCCCTTGAAAATACACATTGTTGCCCCCCAAAGCACACAAACACGCTGCAGGATTTATATTTTACCTCAGAATGAGATTGGGCAGAAGTACAATCGACTTTTAGTGCAAAATGACCTGTACCAGGTGCTTCCAGTCCACTCGCTCGCCCTCGCAACACAGCCCCCTGCCCAGCCGGCTCCCGCATCCACCAGCAAGGAGAAAGCCCCTGCCAGAGCCAGTCCCTGCACCAGGAACAGGCCCAAAATGTTCCTCCAGGCAGCCACCAGCTCCTTGAGAGCGGTTCACACCCCAGCACCCCGTAGGAGGGCACCGGGGCTTTTCCATACTCCACCGGGTGTAGTATAAAACCCTCTACCTTACTGTCAGGCAAGCCATTCCTCCAGCTCCTGGTAACTCCTTCCTTCCGCAGAGCCAACCTGGGAACGGGCCACAGCTAAACTATTTAACTGAAAAACAAGAGGATGAGAAAACAGTAGAAGGAAAGTGAAACAGAATAATAAAAATGTGAATGAAAAAGAAATGAGAAAGAAAGCATACTGGGAAATTATTTAAAAGTTGCACGAGCTTTAACGTTACATCTTGCCAGGTGAACTGGACAGCGAGTGCTGGGGTGTGTGTGCGCTAATGAAAAACAGAAAAGGCATGCAAAGCTGTTTTAATTATTTGCTTACTTGTCTTTACTGCTAGAATACAAAAAATTTGGCTCATTTGTATTACTTATGCAGTTTAATATCAAGAACAAAATAGCTTTATAACCACCTGGGTTACTGTAAGATAAAATAACTGTTAACTGAATAAATACAGCCTAAAATTGACTTGAGCTACAGGGTTTAGAGATTGTCAGCTGTAACTGCTAGGATGTAATATTTGCTGAGTGCAATTATTCTTTTCTGCTGGCATGGAAACATGCTTTCAGCTGCTTTTGGCTGCAGCTGGCTAGGGCCCTGGCCAATTAAGGCAATAGAAAAATCCCCATTAATGTCACCGGGCTAGCTAACGTGTTCAGAAAATAGTTGTAGTTCAGCCAGTATACAAATTTGATGAGAAATTAAGCTGAAAGAGGACGTCAAAACCACATCTGTCCAAAGATATGAGTGGAAAAAAGCAACTAACTTTTTATGAGGAAAACTTGTGCTGCACCATTTTGACTGATGCCATTGCAGACTTTCCAACCTTGAAAGCAGGTCCTTCCTTAACACCGCTGTATTTGTCAGGAACAAGCTATAAGAAATCTTTTCATCTCTTTCTCTGAAAAGATGACTAGTCTCATGTAGAGGAAGAAACTACTGATGCAGCACGTCTTGATGTTAGTAAGCCTTTGATAGAGTCCCATTTCTGTTCTTAGAAAAGAGCTTGAAAGAAAGCCTATAAGGCAGATGCGCATTAATATGTCAGCCTATCTGCTTCAAAAGAGAAGGTCATTCAAGTCAGGTCACATAGTCTGTCCCAAGACCAATATATTTCATATCTTTATCAATGACTTGGGTGATGGGTTAGCACATAGGTGATGCCAAGATGAGATTAGCATTTAAAATGAATTTGAACAATTAGAGGAATAATCTGAAAATGGTAAAATTCAGTGTTCAAAGGACCATGCTAGAAGCAAAAATCAAAGGCACACATACAAAATGGGGAATAGTCAAGATAAGTTCCAGCATTGGGGTTTTTTTGTGGCTCAAAAACTGAAAGGTAAAGGAAGAGATACTGTTGCAAAGAAGGATCTACTGAAAGTCACCAGTCACACCTTTCCTTCCCTCAGTTATAGGGGTCGTGACAATATGTTTGGCTTGTCTTCCACCCTTTTCCACCTGCTATTTCCTCTCCAATGCATTCTGTAGGCTCAATGCTATGAGTTCTCCCCCAGACAACAATTCTCCAATTGTTCCTCTCCATAGGAACTCTTCTAGAGGAGCTTCTTCTTCAAGGATCATAGGGAAACCTATCCATTCCCACAGGACCCCGACCAGGAATTTTTACAAATCTGGCTTTCTGTAAGATTCCCACCACTTCCTTAGGCTGTCTCCAACTTGACCTCTTCTTGAAGATGCTGTCTTTCTTCCATTTTGCATGGAGTGATCCCAATTACCAAGACATATCCTCTTTCTGAACCTTTAAGACCTTCTTTTCTGAAGACAGAGCCACCTTCTTTTGTTGCCACAAGACTTCCTTCCCAGACAGTTTAAGGCCCTCTAGAAGTTCCTTAGTATCCAGGCCACTTCCCTCTTGTAGGGTCCCAGCAGTAAGATGAGCATTTAAGATTTGCTTTCACAGTTAACTCCTTATGATTTTGGCCACTAATGTTTGAACTTAGTTTTCTTACTTCCAGCAAGCAGAGAGTTAACTTAATGAAAGCAACGTACGTGCTTCTCACCCTCTTTTACCACAGGAGGTTATAGGAGCCATTCTTTCGCCCCCTTTTCCACTTCAGCTGGGAATGACCACATCCAATCTACATTACTATTTAGGGAAGTGAATTAGGGAGAGGAGTGTTTATTTATTTCTGAGAAAAGAGACTCTGTTTAGTTATCAAACAACAGAAGGACATTTCATTGCTTTTCCAACAGCCAACTCTGCCATTAACAGAATTTCTCTCAGACCTGAGCCACCAAGACTTCTTCCATTCTGTCTCCCTGGGTTGTCTTCTGCTTTTGTTTCTTCCTCAGGCAGACAGGCCCATTAAACTACAGCCACTGCCTTCACTTGTGTTCAGAGCCCAGAGGAAGCCCCTGTTATCTTCTGTCAACGTGCCATCCCACCTTTTCCACACCAATTTTCAACACAGGAGATATTTCTTAGTTCTTTAGGTATGACCAAATAAAGATACACTAAGACACTCTGCCGTTCTGATTAAATGAGATTCATCTCAGCCTCCAACCAGCTCCAGGGATATCTGCCAGCTACAGGCGTCCTGTGCGTCCTCAACCAAGGGAACCTCAGGAAATGCTTAGAAGATAGAGAAGCTGTTTTCTTCCTATGAATTTGTTAAGACAAGATAAAATCCTGGTTCTGTGGCTGTAAAATAGGAATCGCTAATCCCATCATTCCCAGGAGGCACCGAAGTCCCCAGCACATCTAAGAGAGCAAATCTGTCAGTGCTTTGCACAGCGCTTGGGGACCCTTAGATAGAAAGCCCCATTACAACTTCAAATGTTGGTATTATGACTCTCTGCCAAATGCACAAATAAGCACTACAGAAAGATAGGAGAACACATCTCTCTAATGTTGTTGATTGTAACCCATTATCTGAGTATCCCTGAGTGCGCTGTGCTTCTGCGATCCACTGATTGAAGAAGAGTGCTAGATAATAAATGCTGTTAGAAGCCACTGAAAAATCAGCAGGTTGCTGTCACACGACTAACTGTAAGTGAAACAGATAATGCCACCAAGATAAAAACAGCAAGAATGGAATAAACAGTGTGTGGGAGAGACATCTGTATAGGTGATCAGGGAAGAAAATGGATCTGAAAACTTAAAAATGTGTATTTTTTGCTAATTTCTCTCTAGCCTTTCAATCTACCAGAGAAGCAGCATGTTGCAACAATAATTATAGATGATTGTAACTCTGCAGATGCCATGTTGTTTCTGTTTTTGTAAACAATAAAACTGCCCAGACACTCAAGACTGATAAATCATAGTCTTCAGAGCCATGCATGCATGCACACATACGCAAAAATATGTCACCACGTAGAGCAGGCTGTGAATTCGCAGCTACTTTCTGATTACTACCCAGGCATGTGCTCACCAGGAGAGTGATTAGCCACCACACGTTGACAGAGCAGGCAAAAATCCGCCTGGGGGCACGTACCCACCGAGCAGCCAGAGCGCTTCTCTGTGTTCATACCCTTTTCAATCCATATGAACTAAAGTTTGCTCGAGAGCACACTGTGAGTTACAGTCCTCGGTGCGCTTAGTGCATGAAACACATCTGCAGGTCTTCCTGCCCATTCTTTTTGTCTGATCTCCTTGACATTTGTGACTTCTGTTCCTCCCAGAAGTCAAAGTACTTAAGGTAATTTTTAAATAAAGACCAGACATCTCTACGAGGGCAGCACCTGGACAAGCCAGTGCCAAAGCCAGTGGAAAATGTCAATTTGCAAAGCCAAAATTGCACTTCAACAGAGGCTGTTTACAATAGGGTCTGAAGCTCCTTAGTTTTCTGGTCAGCCCAAAATACCTCACCATTTTATCACAAATGAATGCCCATATCACCTCTAGGTTATTGCTTAGTTCTGGTCTAAAATTAACATTTAAAAGAGAGGAAAAAAATAGCATTTATGAGCTTCAGGTTTTACAAGATAAGAAAACTATGTCCTCAATATCCCCTAGTTCTGAGCCAGTAAGCATTTTATTGCAATTTAAAGCAAAAGAGATCTCATTTCCCCTCACTCTCATCCTTCAGGATCAACTATTCAGTCAATGTCTGGAAGTACCTGTACAAGTCAGCTAAATAGTCTGGCCCCCCATTACAGATATATATCAATCAGGTCTTACAGGTCCTATCAGCATTTTCCATATAAATCAGGCCCACAATCTGAAAAGTCAGCAAATTGAGGCAATAGATCCTCAAAGCAGCCATACCTTTTTCAAACAGGAAACATTTGTCTCAATTATTTCCCCTTCCCATTTTATCACTTCACAGCTTCTTTATCCTACTGCCAGAGCTCTGCGTGGTTTAACATTCATGCTAGAGAAGCTGCTGCCTATAGGCCAGTCTTCCGATGAGGATGGAGTATATTTACCTTATCACTCCAATGAGTAAAAGACCTTAGAGTGCATTCCTCACTCGGGGAAAAAAAAATGCAGATGTTGCTCTTTTAAACGCTACATGAAGCTCCCCAAAGCAAAACATTCACAGTAACTAATTTAAAGCATCAAACACTGTAGGGTTAAAAACGGTTTCCTTGGTCTTACATAGCTGCATGTGTAAAACAGCATTTGTTGATGCCAGTGTCAGGGTTAAGCATAAGGTTTTCTGGATATGTTACAATATAAGGAAAAACATGAAGGGCTGTCTGCCTTTCTCCTTTCTGGGGAGAGAAAAAAAAAAAAATCATTTCATGCCAGCAGATGGCTACAGCTCATTACTGTGTAAATGTACAGCATGGAAAGTGGAATGACAAATTAATTAGCATTCGCCAGGAATACATAACAGAGAATGATATGTGCTCATGCCATTTTATTTCATGTCACATTAATCGAGTACTACATAACTGACAAAATGCGTTAAACTAACCATAGCTTCCGCTAGCATAGTAGCAGATAAGCTGAAAATTTCTTTCGTGCTGAAATTTTATTTCCTTACAGAGAGCGTGACAAAGGCGGTAGCTGTGCACACACACGCACCTCTCCGGCATTACTGACTAACTTACCGTACCCTCCATTTTACTGTGAATTATTTTCACCCAAGGTTACACTAGGCCTTAGCCCACTAAGTTCCTGGTGAAGCCGTAGCTCAGCCCTGTTGAACCGGCAGCGTGTCCCCCTGGGGTCTGGCTGCACCGAGGAGCCCCCTTTCTCCAGGGGGGCAATCTGTGCCACCAAGAGGGGGGAGCCACAGTTCGGCTTGCTATGAGGCAATCTCACAGGAAAAACCTGCATCAACTCTCTGCCAGACCTTTAATGAGTAACTTTAAAAGACTTAGGCCACTGGCAACAGTGACGCAGACACTCTTCACGCGGATCTTGAGTTTTCTGCAACTCTGTCGACTCTGTGGAAACCTGGGCTTTTTTTCAAGCGTGTCTAATAAGGACCTTGAAACTGAAAGACTGTAAAACCCTCAGCCGTCCTGAAAAGCAGCTGGGGCATTGTGGCTGAAGTCACTTTTACGGCACACGTGCAAGCACAAATAAACCAAAATGTCTTAAAAAGCACCCTGATTTGGAAGATGCCACTTTTTTTTTTTTTTTTTTTTTTACGGTGCAGAGCCGTGCCTCAAATCTAGTACAGCTACAGGCCTGAATGCATTTAACCACAGAATAAAATGCATTTTTTGCATTAGTGCCACCCGGCGTAGCTTGTTCACGAGGGTTAAAAACAGCCTGTGGCACTGAGAGGCCACCCTCGCCACCCGTGCGTGGCTGCCCCAGCTGGGTGTCCCTGTACCAGCTCAACCCCGTGAGGTTCAGCTGCCTGAGGAGAGGCGCAGGAGGTGGCTGGGGCATTCCCAGCTCAGCCTCTGGAGCTAGCAGGGCACAACTGCACATCTTGCCCCTGTAGCCTGCTCTCCATCCTCTTTTACTGCTGGGAAGTGGGAAGAGAAAATGGGCATCCCACTACAGCTATATGGTGACTCAAGACTGCCTGAGGTAGGGTAGGGTGGCAACACCAGGGTAGCAGGGATGTTGCAAAGTAATGTCAAGAAGTATTAGCTAACCAAGAGGCAATAAATGGCATAATACTTTTGAAACTGGGCCAGCTAAAAAAAAACCAACCCAAACATCAGCTTAGTTTTTACAATTGCTCTGATCACTTCTGCGGACCTTAACATAGCGGTTTCAGGCCCAGTTACAAATTGGGGCACCAGATGAAGGTTGACTCTGTCCCAGTTTCTAGAAGCACATCTTGTTGCTTTGTTTGTTGCTAGGTGAAAAATGACCTGTCAGTGAGCAACAGCGAATGCAGCACAAACTGCCATCACGGCCGGGGCCGTGGGTTACGGGTAAGACAGAAAGACAGCGCTGTGCTACCAACGCACAGCTATTCCCCGTCCAACCTCGCTCTGCCTCTCTGGGGTATCAAAGCAGCACGGTTTTGCACCGCTCACTTATCTGCGCTGTCTAAATGTTACATTGATTTCCTCTTTACTAATAAAGGAGAAAAGCACAGCGGGAGGCAGCTGTGAGCCATCCAATAGATGGGACAGAAAGAGATTGGGTTTGCTTTGCAGTGTTTATTTTAAAAGATAAAGATGCCCTTCCATTTAATGCACTTCTGCTTGCAGTTTCATGCAGAGAGCATTCATCATACGGCTTCTAAAGATCTATAATCTTCTAACAGACACAGGATTCAGAGGTAAGGAGGGACCCTGTAGGACCGGGTTATGCCACGTACAGGTGAAATAACCCCTGTGCTGGGTCTGCAGCTGTTTACAGAGCAGCCATTGGGAACTGGTCTTAATAAATACAGGTGAACAGCAGGCAACTCTAACAAGAAACTATGAACACAAACTGAAACGGGTGTTAGAAATTAACCTATTTCCAAAACTAGAATCACTTGGATTGGAAGAGACCTTCAAGAATATCGACTATTAGCAAAATTGCTTGATGGAAAAGAATAAATCTTTATTAACCTAATAAAACACCCAACATACTTAATAAATTTATATTTAACAGAAATACAAATAAGAACTCTTCAAGAAATATTTACTAATTCTCTGTAGGGTCTATTTCCAGTCAAGGATCAGCATGATTTCCAATAAAATTCCCTATTAGCCAAATGGGAAAGGCAGCAGCTAGAAATAGTCTTCCCCCAGAAGCAGCAGAAGTAGCAAAGCCCAGTTTCCTTTGAGCTTGTTCCCTTTGCTACTCGACCCCTTGTTGTTGTAAGAACTCCGCTGTTGGGCCTGTGCCCCTTGTGATACCATCACGGGGAGAGTGGCTACACGTACTGGCGTGGTGTGGCCAGCAGGGGCAGGGGCAGTGGCTGGTGTCCTGCTCCCAAACCGAACATGTGAGAGCCAAGCTCTGCTCTTCCTCTCCTACCTTTGGGCCCTAAATGCAGTTTTTCTTCAGCTGAGCCACTAATTCTCACAGTACTGGTAAGGAACTTGACTTGAGATTTTTATGCCTCTTAACTTTTTTTGAGGTTGGCTAAGAGTTATCAGGGAGGTCAAACACTGTGATTCCATAAACTTATTTTCGTGTGAAAAAGGCAGACAAAATAATAAAAAGAATTGCAAGCAACATATCTGAAGCCATGAATACAGAAAATGGACGCTATCAGCTCATTTCACCATGGAAAAAGCTGCGGTTAAAGGACTAGGAATAATCAGGTTTGGTTTTGTTTTTTTTTTAAACTATACTGGAAGCAAGAGATCTTTTCATGGCAGTCCGCATCTAGTTGCTTTAAATAATAATGTAGCAGAAGTATTACTGCTTAACAAACATTTTTGTTTGCACTCGGAAAGGCTCATCCACTGGTACCACTGCCAGATGCTTCTACACTGGTAGATTAATGTTCACCTGTACAGGTGATTAATAACAAAGCAGAAATTTAAATAAACTATTCTGAACAGAAACACTTTGAAAATCAAGAAGCCTAGATAAGGGCTAGAAGTTGGCCAAACAGGCTTTTATTTCAGTGATGCTAATTTTTAACGACTCTTAAGCGTAATATTCAAGAGACTAGAAACTCATTATATTCATGCCAACGCTCAAAAGATCTGGCCTAGCTATAGGTAAGAAAAATAAATGCAAGGCAGGAAGAAAGCAAAGATTGTTCAGACAGATAGAGAATGGGAATATAAATAAGCTATTTACCATGGTTTTATGCAAAATAGATGTTACTTTGTTAGTGAGATTACAAGTTTGTTTGATAAAGGCAACCACAGCTTCAATGGCCTTAGATTGTCCTAAGGCACTCGAATTAGTGACACATAATGTGCTCATCAAAAAGTAATCACTTTTCTATATCAATAAAGCACATGAGTAACAAATCAGGAATTGCTGCAGGGATCATAAAAGTCATATCCACAGGGGAGTGGCTGCACGCAGGGCTCCTGGCGAGGCGATAGGGGCATTTGGCAGCAAAGCCTTTTCCATCTGCCGCCTCACCGCGGGGAAGGGGCTCCTTCCTCAAGGGCTGCTCATCACCACCTCTCTACAACTTCCAGGCTGTGCCCCATCCCCTTGTGGATGCGCACACAACCAACTCCATCAGAAAACAGATCCGCTTTTAAAATAATCTAGTTAACACATTTCCCTCAAAGCCCAGAAACAGCTTATGCAGCTTTTCGGCTGGATCAATAACCTGAACCAATTTACCATGTGAAGACACAAATGCTCCTACTAGAAAAGCAACAAAGTAGAAAATGGGCGAAGTAGGAGAGGAAAAAAGACAAAGCAGAAATTGATATTAAATCAGCACTCCTACGAAGTGCAGATGATCAAAGTAAGGAGTGAGATGATGCTAAGTAACGAGGAGAACACAGCAGTTAGGCTGAGTGATCTGGATCACTTGAGAGGCTGGGTTTATTACAAGAAAAAAAACATCGCAACATTTCCAAAGCAAAGTTTTACATCTAGAAGCAAGATGAACAGGTTGTTAATCTTGGTAAAGATTGCCCTGGGAAACCACAAATCCTGCAGAGGACTGAGACCCAGAGCAGGAGTGCAACGCAGCAAGCATCTCCCAGTGCTCTGGCAATCACAACTAATAAGCCCTTCTGACGAGTGAACAGCACAGTAGCAAGTGGGAATAAAGACATGATTTTACCTTTAGGAGTGCAACAGGCGACACGATTACGAGATTGCAGCCTTTGGTACATCCACATTTCCCAAAGGTATCTTTAAAAATTAGAGAACACACAGAAAACCTGCAAGAATATTTCAAGGATGGGCAAAAAATTTTCCTACTATAAGGAATTAAAAGACCAGTGTATCTAGTTTAACAGGAAAAAGATTGAGAAGTAACATTGCAAGGCATAAATACTTTCACAGGGAAAAAATACCAGGTCCCCAAAGTCTCCCTGACCCGCCAAGGAAGGGGCAAGCAGAACGGGTGGCTGAAAGCAGAAGTGTGGCAAGCTCTAAACCAGACACGAGATGAGTGTTCTACATCATGAAGGAGCCATTGAAAGGGATGGATGATTCTCCATCCCCTCGTGTTTTCAAACCAAGGCTAAATGCTTTCTCGGAAAACAAGCCTTAAACAATCAATTTATTGGATTCTACAAAGGACAAGGAAGGAAATGAAATTGCCTGTAATAATAAAGATATCAAGCTACCTGATCTAATAACCTTTATCGAATTTAGGTTGAAGAGGAGAATAAAAGATTTTTGTGTTCTAGCAGAACATCCAGGAGAAAGATGAGATCTAAATGCTCATTTAGTATTTAAATTTAATAAAATTAATACACTTTTCAAGAAGCCTTTTAGTGTGATAGCCCATGAAACTAAAGCCCTTTTTCCATTCAAAATGTATCTCCTGAGCAGTGACCCAGCTTGCCAACACCCATCCTGGGCCAGGTGACACCTGTGGGAATATGCAGCCATGGATGGCCCAGAACGCATCCATCTTGGTTACTGCTCAAAGGTCTCTTAAACACCTGCAATGACTAGGGATTTTTTTTGGTTTATTGTAGTTAAGTCTTCACAGGCAGATCTTACTTCTTCCCCTCAGCTCCAATAGGTATTCCTTCACCTTCTTGTATTCCCTAGTAAAGCCAGCTGAAATTTGAAGCGAAAACCTTCCTTTGGAAACTGTGATTGTGTAAAGATATTCAAGAACATGTTGCTTAACACACACACAGAAAGATGAGAACTTAAAGTAATTCCTTCCAACAAGGTAGGTGTGATGTTCGCCATTTCTAATGTTAGTTGGCAGGTTTTGGAAATAGAAGTCATTTAAAGCTTGAATGAATTAATCTGTGTTCATATTTTATGCAAATAATCAAAAAGATATAGCTGAAATAAGAGTTTTAGTGACTCTAAAATTAATGTTGCTTAAACTCCATTTCACAGGAAATTAAGTTTCTGATTGAAGCCAAAAGGAAAATTTTGAAATAGCTGAATTTCCTGTGAGGCAGAAAGGGAGCTTTCGGCAGGTTCACCCTGTACCGCAGGGCTGGCAGCGCCGGCGGGGTGACGAGCACTTGGTTGCTTCTTTCCAACTGGTGAGAAGTCAGTGACATTTTCGCAAAGCTCGTGAATCCATCTGTTTTCCACAAATAACACCCAAGCTTCAGAGATCGTCCAGGAAACCATATGTTCCTGCATTACTAATCCATGCCTGGCCCACGTTTCCCAGTTTTCCTTTGACTGTGGTAGCCGCGATCGCACAGGGAGACATGCAAGGCACTGCTGCTGCAGACCGGGGCTTGCCGGGGTGCAGAAGCCCCGCTCTGCCAAATGCTGCCGCCCGTGGGGCAGCAGAGCTCCCCTCCGCTTTAAGCACATCCCAGCCTTCCTGGTAAAAATATGTTTAACCTCGTTCCCACATGCATTTCTCCTGCTTCAATCCAGAAACTTGTTTTACATGTTCGCAGCACTGAACAGCCACTAACCAAGTTTTGTTCCTCACGTAACCGCTGCGACCAGCGGTGACACCTGTCATTCCACGCGGAGCTTGTACACGTGTGGAGGGTTGAGAATTTTCTTATTCTTCCTGGGCAGAAACTAACCACTTCCAAGCTGTCTGCTCTGCCTCCGTCAGCTGTCTGGCCCCACGACAGTCAGGTGTGACAAGCCAGGCAGGTACATACTTCACCATCTCCCCTGACACGCATTTGACAGAAAGAGCTAATATCTCAGGCACAGAAGGAAAACCAATTAAAACAACCCAAGTGACTGTTTTGCCCTTGTTTGCGGGGATTTAGTTTCCATTAATGTCACCATGAGCCATGCACAAGTATGGACGAGAAATACCCCCCTGGCTCATTTCACAATATCACAGCACTTGGAATTCAGTCACAGACTTTACTCTGGCAGACTGAGCTCTCTGATTGCTCAAGATACTCTTTTTTTCTTTTTTTTTTTTTTAAAGAACACGAGTTAGGAAGAAATTTTTAAAGGATCCAGAACAGGGCTCATCAAAATATTGCAACTTTTTTGCAAACCAGAACACTAGCATTCACAATAGCTTAAAAAAAAAAAAAGTCTGAATTAACTTTTTACGTGAAAAAAAAATAGTTTAAGGAATATATTGATCACAGCTGACAGGTATCTATGCAAGGAAAGAATTATCTTGCAACAGATGGGCTTATAATAATATTAATAACCTCACCACCTGGCTTTTAATCCATGCTTTTCATCATTAGATCATAAAGCACTTTACGAATGAGGTCAAAGATCTAGTGGGAAAAGGCAGAATAAGATGTCATGGTCAGAAGCCGAAGCCAAACAAATAAAAGCATGAAATAAGGCACACTCCATTTGTTCTTTTATCAATCACAACAGCAGGTGATTAACAAAACCAGGAATTTCCCTGCAAACATGATATTCTCCATCACTTGTCACAAAGGGAAGATCTCAAATATGTTACCGTTCCAAAAAAAAAAATAATCACAAACTCAAAATAATTATTAGGTGAGGATGTTTGCCTTTTGAATGCAGTAGGTAAAGAAAATGTGTTGAACACATAAATACCTCTTTTTTTGAAGCTGCTTGCTTCAATGAGAACTCTTCAGAGCAGAGACCACATGTACGCCTGTGTGGTATGTATAACGTGGTCTTCACCCTGAGCGAGCGTTCGAGATCTATTGTAAAATTAATAATATATCTAGAAAGAGGGTGCTTATTATTCAGAATGGCCTGTACAACATGAGCAGATGACAACCCATATTGCTGAAAAGGCAGCAGCCTTACATACTGAGCCCAGCCCAGTCCAACATATCCAAAGGTTTCAAAGCCCTACATATTACTTCAATACGCACTTTTAAACCTGCTGGTTCAGTAACTTGGCAAGTGAACTCCAGTCCTACTGGGAATCACAGGCCTACACAAACAAACCAAAGTCCGAAAAGAGATAATGGCCCGAGCAAAGGGCAGAATGTGGACGCAGAGAAAAAAAAGGAAGAAAGCAGGATAAACAAGGTCCACACTCAGAGATCTGAAGGATCTTGCTCAGCACGGTTGCCGCAGGGGAAAATGAGCATTAGTTACACATTTTCAGTGTTTGTGAAGGAGCTGCCCGGCTACGTTCTCTTTGCTGGGATCTTTATGCCTGTGACTTTACTCCTACTGCTGCTAATTGTCTACTTCAGGACCAAACTATTAGAAGGTGAGTCAGGACGTGGGGGCGATGAGTGGGCAGGCAGACAAAACTTCTCGATCAACAGGCTACAGTTAGACTTGTACCATTAACTGAACTGAGGAGAACTACGATCATTAACAATTTCATGAGGTTGTACTGCGTTTTAGACCATTTTCTACTTGAAAAATGTTACAGGAATTTGTTTATAACTTGGATTGAACCCTCACTTAAAACTCCATAGCTTTAGATACTATACTATAGAAGATTTTACTATACTACACTAAAGAAGGGGCAACCAAAATGGAGAAAGAGAACAGGGTAGTTAAAATGCAGGTCATTTCCCTCTGTGCTTTTACCATGCAAGTCTTCAGTGAGACAGGTAACAGCGGTTACACCCTATAAGTAGTCGATTATTGAGTACACGTCTCTGTTCTTTCAAACGTACTTGTTTGCTTTTACTTTATACCTAAATGCTTTTTATATTTTAAAATCAGCATATACTCACTTTAAAAAAAAATCTGTCTTCAGAGTAAAACCAAAGCAAGAAACAGCCCTACCCAAGTAAATCCACAGTGAGAGTAACAGAGCTGGGTACCACAAACAAGGCTGCTCACAGAGCCTGGCTGCTCCCACACAGAAAAGACTCCAAACTACAACCGTAATAGGCAGGGAGTTTCTTTTAAGAGGGAAACCCCTGTACATCAGACCATCCAGTGTTAATGGGATGATCTTCATGCCTTCCAGGTTTGGGTCCCAGCCGAAGCAGCAGATTCACACGTGCTCTGCTCTCATTTGAGGCTTCCAGCTGCCAAGGCCATCCCTGGTCCACGTTCAGATCAGAGTCAGTCCTCATCCTTTCTGTCCTTCAGCCCTTCCAAACTGTGTTCTCGCAGACACTGGGCTAAACTTTCTCCTCAGATTAGCTGCTGTTTGAACCTTTTCGCCATAGGGAGTGTCGGGGGAGCTAAGATGACATCCTAGATTTCCTCTGTAAAGTCAGACACTTCTTGGTACAGCTTGCTGAGAACCCCCTGTCTGGGACAATTGTCCACAATGCACATACTACAGGTTTCAGCTCCAGCAGCGCACCCGTGATCCCAAAAGCAGAGATTGGATAGGGCAGACAGGACAATCCTGACCAATCTCTGCAGATAAGTAGAGATGTTTACCCTGAGTTGCTTCAAGGTGCATCAGCACCACAGGAGAAGGCTAGATTTACTCACCAGTACAAGGCTAGGGAAGAACACTTACCTTGATGACACATCAAGCACTGCAATTTGTACATTCATTAAGCTTGTTCTGTTCTGCAGCCTTCTGAAATCCTGAGAACGAGGCAATTTAACACAATTCTAAACAGTCAGGAAGGTCATACATATCCAGAAATGTAGAGTGCATTCACTTTCTACTTTGTATAACACCTCCAGGCATTTAGACCCCAGGCTTTAACAGAGAGGAAGGTGTCTGTTTGCATACAAGCATACACCACAAGTTGCCTTCAGGCTGCTAAAACTCAAATATTTCCCATTCAAGATGTGCTTTCAGATGCTGAATTAATCAACTAGGGAAGTCTGTTCGCATGCCTAAACCAGCTCTGCCTTCGGTTATAAATTATCCTTAGAGCAAGGTGCTAACAGTTTTTCACACACTAGTAGACAACTACCAAAAAATGGTGTGGTGCCAAAACATCGTACTATTCAATATCTATGAGGGAATAGGAAGGCTCGAGAGATCTTGCTTGAAAAAGGTTGAAATGGAAGCTAATGAAATTTTTGCATTACTTCGGATAAAAGCAGGGATTTTCCCTTTCAGTAAATAATCATCTTTGTGTCCATCTGTGATAGTTAGACATTAGTCATTATGAAATAATACTGAGATATTAATCACTCAGTCTTACCTGGTGATGCTCTTGCTTTTGAATTCTGGCTAGGATCAAGCAAAACAGGAAAAGCAGGTGGGTTACAGATTCCGTCAATTCAGGTATTTTGTTGAGGCTCCGACAACACTTCCCCTGAGCCAAAAGAGCCCATCTGAAAAGCCCCACAGATGTTCGCATTCATGCTGCATGAGCAACTGCTGAACCAAACTGGCCTGCCCTATTTCACTGACCCCGTCGTTCTCAGCTGCACCTTCTGCAGGTCTGTAAATAACCTGCAGAACCAGATGTTCAATCCTTCTTCTCTTAAAGCACAGAATTTTTAGCTTTGGATTTGTCGAGAGTTTAAGTAAGTAACCATTTCCTAAATTTGCCGAGATTAGCAATCAAGGCTTTAAGAGAGAGAGGTGAATGGAGTAGTTGGCAGACTAATTTGCCAAAGGAATATTGCTCTCCCTTTCATAACTGAGAAGGATGCTTGAAAGGAATCACCTGGCTGTTCAGTGCCTCAGGGAAGGAGGTTCTCAGTTTGCAGATCACAGGTGCTCTGGCTGGGGTTCTCAAGAGGATGCGAGATGAATTCCTGTCTACTTAATTCTTTGGGCATCGCAGTCCCAGTTCTACCTCCAAACCCTTCTTTTGCTTGATCTGAGACTGCCAGAATCCAAACTACCACTTAGGCCTCCAGCCAACTCACACAAATCATCCTGAGCAGCTCTCCCCGTACAGGCAAGCGGAGCCAGCTTCAGCTTAAGACCATCAGGTGAGCAGAACAACTAACCACAGATAAGCATGACAACAGACTCATTTAAATTCTAACTCTCCCTCTCTGACAAAACCTCAGAAATGCTGCAGGGTTGAGATGCCTATTTCCTTAGATCTCCTTAAAAAAAAAAAAAGAGAAAAAAAAAATCCAATTTGCATTCCCAAGAGGAAGGCTATCTTGTTTCATTGTCAAATAAGCGTTTCATTTTTCTCTGTGCAGTGAGAGAAGCTCCATTAAAATATATGAAAACCCACCTTAATATCATCCTTTCAGGATTCCTTAAAACTAACAAACAGAACAGCATAGCTTTTCCCTGAACAACTAGCAATGACAAGGGAAGCTAATATCCCGTGACAAAGTATTTTATGCTAACTCGGCTTTTTTTCTTTTCTTTTCTCTTTTCTGTTTCCCCATCCCACTCCAAATACTCTCCAAGCCTGACCACGGTGTCCTATTCTGCAGCTGCCAGGTTACAGGAGCAGAGATCATTTTTCTGTTTGGTTTGTACCACAGGCAGCATTGGGAGGATCAGGCCAGTTTGAACGTCTCAGGGCGCTGCTGCGGTACCGCAGAATGCAAATTGCCAGTACAAACTCACTGCTCTTCTTGCTCTTGTTTAGGGATTTTATTCTGATTGAAAGCTGGTGGAGGCAAACGGGAATAGTGTTTCTGTTGATGTCAAAAGAGCTTGTGTCAGTGCTTTACGGGGTGTAGGCACAGCCCCAATCTCACACTTGGAAGACCTTCTTCTAGGAGCATGATATTCTGATACCAACGTGCTACTTAGGCACCTCCAATTTAGTAAGATTAGTTCTTACTAATATGTGCCAGCTCCTTTCCTTTATAAAAATTCACCACTGCAAATTAGCCCATTCATAGGGAATTTTGTGTTGTTTGGTTTGTTTTTCAGATGAGGAACTGGATATGGCACAGGATCCCACAAAGACCCTCCTGAATTACCATGGCCAGTGGCAGAAACCCAGGAGATCTGGACAAAAAGAGAAGAAAGGCAAGAACCAAAGGACATTTAAGGGGGCCTCACATCTCAGGAAGCAAGCTTAAACCCAGTACTCTGCTCTGCAGGTTTAAAAATAACCATCTGTAGATAAATACCACGGAGGAAAACAAAAGGGAGAGAAGAGATTAGTGCTGTGCTGTACAAATGAAACAGCTGCCGCCGTTCAAAAAGGTCTTGTAACAGTTCTGTGTTCTCACATGAGGCCAAGTCTGCAGTACTTTATGCAACTCACCGAACACCAGAGACCTCCTGCAATGTACATTCCCTTACAGGATTCAGGATTTGGGGGGAGGGAGGGCACCGTGCTCGCTAGCCCTTCCCCAGCCTACTGAGAAGAGAGAGATAAGCAGGCTCCAGAGATAGCCGAGCCGCCGTGTACAAGGAAGGCAGTTTTATAAAACTGAAGGGGCATAAACAGCAACTTCAGATCAAGCACTGGCAATCTAGGAAACTGAGAAGGGTGAGGAAGGGGAACTGACCTTCTTTATTAGCTTGTACACTTTGGGAAAGATGGTAGGTTTTGTAAAGGAAATGCTTTCTGTAGAATTTGAAAGGAAAATATAACAGTGATGGGAAACAAAAGGACTTCTCTCTGCCAGATTTTGAAACCGTGAAAAGATTCAGTCAGTATTCTGTAAAGCAGGTATTATTCCAGTTTAAGGACAAATGGATGATCTCTCAAATAAAAGAACCTCTAAGTATGGAGTTTGCTTTTTTTGTGTGTCATTTGTCACACAGTAAAAAAAAATTTTTCACCCACCCGCACATTAGCTATAGATGTACAATTTTTAGGACATCTCAGATTGGCTGTGGCAGGGCCTACACAAATGCAACTCAAACTGTTTGAAAGTACTATTGCCTTTTGGCTACTCTGTTTCTGATTCAAGTTTAAACCCAAACTGATGAAGAATGAGAAGTGACTGTCACTACTGTCCCTGATATTCACTGTCCCCATCTGCTACCAGTTGCTGTCTGCAATTACCTTTCATTACAGCTGTTTGTCGTTACCCACCCTGCAAGAACAGAGCACCTAATGCCTTGTCTGAGATTATGTGTGTTTTTGCACAATTTCAATTCTCATAGACTTTTAAGAACTCCTTTGAATCATTTTATAAAAACACTAATGAGGCCATGACCACAGGTTTGACAAACACTGTAA
Organism: Chionis minor; assembly: GCA_013398295.1. Classification (NCBI taxonomy): domain Eukaryota; kingdom Metazoa; phylum Chordata; class Aves; order Charadriiformes; family Chionidae; genus Chionis; species Chionis minor. The sequence continues at coordinate 410,294 of VZSF01007436.1, read as the reverse complement.
TTTATCAAAGTATATGAAAAGAAAACAGGAGTCAAACAGAAAGTACCTTTACTATATGTAACAGTCCTCTATCACATTTTAATACTACCCCATTTTTAAAAATACATAATTCATCACACTGGTTTACATCTATGCAAATACCATAGAATACATTGCACTGAACAGGTGAAGAGTCAATTCTTTGTTACTTGGAAAAAGCACTTGTATAGTAAAAATAAAGGTTAGGATGCTTAAATGCAAGTACCTATAATTCAATCTAGTTGTCTCTATTTAGGTTTCCAGAATTCCCTCTGTTTGAATCACAGAATCATCGAATGATTTAGGTTGGAAGGTGCCTTAAAGACCATCAAGTTCCAACCCCCCTGCCATGGGCAGGGACATCTTCCACTAGACCAGGTTGCTCAAAGCCCCATCCAGCCTGGCCTTGAACACTTCCAGGGATGGGGCCTCCACAGCTTCCCTGGACAACCTGTTCCAGTGCCTCACCACCCTCAGAGTGAAAAATTTCTTCCTGAGATCTATTCTAAATCTCCCCTCTTCCCATTTGAAGCCATTATCGCTCGTACTGTCAACTACATGCCCTTGTAAAAAGTCCCTTTTAAAAGCAAAAAGTACTTTGTAGTTCCATTTGAAATCAGCAGAAGGTGCTGGGTGGAAAAAGACAGGCATTTATCCAGAAGTCACAGCATTAACACAAACAGCAGAAGTTAAATACAAGACAGACATACGGACTTTGACTTCAAAGGATGCAATCCTGTAAGAGAACCACAGCAAAACCTGCAAGAGCAAAGACTGTAAAAACAACTTCATCTCACTCAGCTGGCAGAGGAGTCTGCAGTTCAGCTGCAGGGCTCCCCGCCTCCAGCCGGCAAATCTCTCCACATGCCCATGAGCAGGTTCTCCGTGTGTTTCAAGATGCCCCACGCGATGGTGCCACAAATGCTTTCTTCTGGTTTTACTACTTGTATAGACTTGTTCTACACAAAGCAAGAGTAAAGCACGCAGTCCTTCAGCACTTAAACTTCACACCAGACATTCCATTTGACTAGCAACAAACACCATGAGTTTCAGAGAAAGGGAAGCAGCAGCCCAAAGGCAGCTCTCACGTAGGAAATCACAGTAACTCCCCCTCACCCGGCTGCTGAGCAGCTCTTACAGTCACAGCTGCTCCCTGAGCTCCGCTCGTACCCGCACCTCTACACTGCCTTGGCAGGCCTAGTAATACCTCACGCAGAGCAGCGCACGCTTATCTTTACACCCACTACACCCAGACGTGATGGTAAAGGCAGAGAGACTCCAAAGGTGTTCTTGTTGGCCCACTCCCACCTCTGGTCAATTCTGCTCTTGCACTTTAAGTGCTGGCAATAAGCAAACAAAATAATGGTGCTCTCATTGAAAGATCCCTCCTGATCCCATGAAAGCAGCGATGATGGGCAAGAACGAGATGCTTTGTTTCATTTTTAATGCTTCTAAGCTTAGATCTATGTCATTATGTAAGATATCTAAGGTTCACTACAAAATAACAAGAGACAGTTCTTATGCAGCATCAGAAGTGTATTTATGAATACTTATGTGACACAGAGATAGAGACACGAACAAGTAATACATAAAGATTCTTAAGAGAAGTGGTCTTAACTCATATAGTTATTATTAACAGAGATAAAAAGGTCTGTTCTCCTGGTTACACAGTTTCTTCAGCATTAATGTTCCTGTAGGCTATGATGTTAAAGATTACACACATCGTAGTAGAGATCCGGAAGTTAAAGCCAGGTATAACATGGTGACTAAGGAGAGAGCTCCGAAAGTTTGAATCTAATGATCCACCTCTGCTTACAGCTGTCTCACCTAGAAAAACCACGGTACAGAATCAAAGAGTCTGACCTACTGGTCTCCTGCCAGGGCTCTGCCCTGTACCTCTCCAGAGGTATGTTATTTCATCATTTCCTATTTAAGAGTCCAACAATTTCCTTGGAAGCAGCTGGTATAGATCCTTGCAATACGCAGGACATACTGCCAACTGATTCAGTATCCTGTGCTATGAACAGTTCCTGTTTTCCTACATAATCCTTAGATAACAAATTTTTGCTTTCTAAGTAGAGCAGCCAGTGAAATGATTATTTATCTGAGTACATAAACTTCTGTGATACTGATATCTTTAAAGAAAACCTTTAAGTGCTCTCTGTAATGTGGTCTTTCCTCTTACTAACTACAACCTACACAATCCTTTGCAGGGAAGTTGAGACAGTTGCTGCAAAGAGTTGACTTTTTACATTTAAGAAAGATGCTGCCACTAGAAAAGCAGTGATCTTGGATACTGATCAGAAGCTAAAGGAATTGTAACACACACCCCCCGATTCCAAAAACCGATTCTCCCACCATCCAAGAAAAGACTGGACAACACGTAAAGACAGAGAACTGAAGTTTAGCAAGCCTTGCCACAACATTTTGTGGATTTCTCCAAATGACTGAGAATAGAGAGATTTAAAACATTGCAAAGTGGTATCAACCTTTTACAGCACTTTACTATAAAACGGTGGTATGGATACTGAAGATAATACTATATAGTTACACTGGATGCCTTTGACACAACTGCTTATTGAGCTGTAGTTACTAACACGTAGGAGGATCTGACATTCAACATTCAGTAACACGTCATGAAAACCCTCAGGCCTTGCTATTTTCAAGTCCATTATGGAATAGTGTCAAGAAATACCTCGGTTTTCATGGTACTGGCATAAAACACATCATGGCATCTTACATAATTCCTTTGGAAATGAAAAATATATATTTAAATAACACCAGAGAACTAAGTCTTTGCCTAGATAAATTATAAAAGCATTCTCTAAATACACATGAAAACAGTGATCACAAGGAAATAAATTTGCCTTCAATTACTGATACCACTGAGGATTCCTCTGTCTTCCTGTCACTAGCAATAATATGAAGCTAGGATTCCACTCCAGCTACAACCAGCAAGCGTATTTAAAATCTTGCTGCCTATCTGTGATCGCTTCCTCTTCACGACCCAGAACAGAATTTAAAGTCTCAACATTTAAGTAGGAAAGGTACAGAGAATGGTGATAAGAACGGTAAAGAAGTGTGGAATAGCTTTTGGCTGGGGAATGACTGAAGAGAGAGTGTCTGTTCAGTGCCTCTCCTGGTACCTGCACTGGTGCTACCAAATGAAGCTAGCAGAGGCAGGTTCAAAAGAAATGAAAGGTGGTTTTTTTCTTAGGACGCATGGAAGAATGAAAATGCCTGCCAGAGGTATTTTTTAAAAAGTGATTAGACAAAATTCAGAGAGGCAGATAAATATGAGACTGATAGACCGGTAAGTCTTTGAAAATTGCTGAAAGCTGGCAGAATATTTGGGAAAGTCCTACTTTTAGTACGGTACTTATTCTTACACACCCCTAGGCAACTACCAGTAGCCTCAGATATAGGAATCTGGCAGTGTGAGTCATTTAGCCTGGCCCAGTACAGCCATTCATACATACTTACCTCCAAAAACTCTTGTAGGATTTGCTTCACCCCAAACAGAGTAATTTAACACTACAGGTATTAGCAGCATTTCTAATGCTTGTGATTTGTACTAATATTATGAATCCAAGCATCTTTTCTCAAGTACTGCCACGAACTTGGTGGACAAAGGCAGAGCAACGGACGTCATCTACCTGGACTTAAGCAAAGCATTTGACACTGTCCCGCATGACATCCTAGTCTCCAAATTGGAGAGTCACGGGTTCGATGAATGGACCACTCGGTGGATAAGGAACTGGCTGGATGGCCGCACTCAAAGGGTTGTGGTTAATGGGTCAATGTCCACGTGGCGGCCAGTGACGAGTGGTGTCCCGCAAGGGTCAGTACTGGGACCAGTGCTATTTAACATCTTTGTTGGAGACATGGACAGTGGGATCGAGTGCACCCTCAGCAAGTTTGCCGATGACACCAAGCTCGGTGGCGCGGTTGACACACTGGAGGGAAGGGATGCCATCCAGAGGGACCTGGACAGGCTTGAGAGGTGGGCTAATGCAAATGGCATGAAGTTCAACCAAGCCAAGTGCAGAGTCCTACACCTGGGACGTGGCAATCCCAGGCATAAATACAGGCTGGGCAGAGAATGGCTGGAGAGCAGCCCTGAGGAGAAGGACTTGGGAGTGCTCATGGATGAGAAGCTCAACATGAGCCGGCAGTGCGCGCTGGCAGCCCAGAAAGCCAACCGTATCCTGGGTTGCATCAAAAGAAGCGTGGCCAGCAGGGCACGGGAGGTGATTCTCCCCCTCTACTCTGCGCTTGTGAGACCCCACCTGGAGTACTGTGTCCAGCTCTGGAGTCCTCAACATAGAAAGGACATCGAACTGTTGGAACAGGTCCAGCGAAGGGCCACTAAGATGATTAGAGGGATGGAGCACCTCTCCTATGAGGACAGGCTGAGAGAGCTGGGGCTGTTCAGCCTGGAGAAGAGAAGGCTCCGGGGAGACCTGATAGCAGCCTTTCAGTATCTGAAGGGAGCCTACAGGAGAGCTGGAGAGGGACTCTTTGTCAGGAAGTCTAGTGATAGGACAAGGGGTAATGGTTTTAAATTGGAAGAGGGGAGATTTAGATTAGATATTAGGAAGAAGTTCTTTACTGTGAGGGTGGTGAGGCACTGGAACAGGTTACCCAGGGAAGTTGTGGAGGCCCCATCCCTGGAAGTGTTTAAGGCCAGGCTGGATGGGGCTTTGAGCAACCTGCTGTAGTGAGAGGTGTCCCTGCCCATGGCAGGGGGGTTGGAACTTGATGATCTTTAAGGTCCCTTCCAACTCTAACCATTCTATGATTCTATGAAGTGCAGTATAAAAAACCCAAACAACTGAGCAGCCTGAAAACCAGCAGTTTCAAACCTTCCGGAGGTGTAGTCAGACCACCAGTGCGGGACACCAGCTGCTCTAAGCAGCCCACTTCCATAGTTTACATGCCTAAAAGCTGCGAAGAAGCTCCCATTGCACACTGGCCAAGGGTACAGTCAGTTGTCATTCTAACCGTACCAAATCTCCCAAACTCTGACCTCTGTCACAGTTTTTATTTTATTCCATTTATTTGTTTTCTTCTGTGGCCAAACTAAAAGCCGCCATTCAGCTTGAGTTGTCAAATAGGAGAATACAAAGCAACGAGCAACTACAATACAAAGTACTTCCTGAAGTATTCTTCTAGAAACACTTTTTATTGGAGTTGCTCATTGCTTTGAGCAATATTTATTTATTTAAAAAATATGTCTGTCCCACAATCTGTCACCAGAGTCACTTGACTGTCCATTATGAGACCTTAATCTAGGAAACAATCTGTAGAACAATTCCAAAATTTATTATGAACCCCTGTGTGATCATGATTAAAAAGAAAGACGTATTAGGTGTTTTCGTGTAGGATCCATATGACTCATTTTTCTCAGTATTTAAGCAGAATTTTAATTACTGAAACATCTTCTCTTTAAGTTAGCCTGTAATTGTATTTGAAATTGCCTGTGTATTATAAAGGCAGCTTGTGAAGTGCCTCGAGAACAACTTTTGTTGCATGTTGCAATTTTTGCTACAGATATATTATATTAAAAAAGTAACAATGAAAACTCAGACTTGCACAATATTCCACAACATTTGAATAATTACGTACAACCATAATCTGTAAAACTCGACTATTTTTAGGATTGATCACACTCAGGACTTAAGTTTTTCTGCATGACAACGGTTGTTTAATTAGTACATGTTTAATCAATGGAAGTGACAGCTATGCAAGAGCTATGCTGACCTGAAAGCACTATTAATTTTTTCCTGACAAAAGGTTCTAATAACTATGTGAAGAAATACAGCTCTCAGTGAAAGTAATACTTTTTCAAGACTATTATATTTGCAGTTTTAAGTATTAAATACAATTGCACTAAACTCCAATATTGACCTAGTGTCTAACAAATCAGGAAGATCCAAATCAATAAGGAATTGGAAGTAATACGCTTTCTGTCCACCAAACAAGTTCTGCAACAAACACTACACCATATCAAAAATACCTGAAACAATTTATAAAGCTTTTTCTTACACACTTTTGCAAGAAAAATCCATTAAGACATCCCCTTAAGTGCATGTATTTCCTTTTTAACCTCCACTTACATATCCCAAACTTGCCAGGTCCTTGACAACCTCCCAACTCACGCACACTGCTGTGACAGTGGTCCTGGGTTATTAGGCTGGGTGAGGTTCTGTTCCCCTTTTTGAAAGGCAGAATGACTCTGTTCTTGACGAAAAGCAGGTCAGAATGTTACCTGCTATTTTTGAGGGCAATGTGGGAATGATTAAGAATTATGCATATATAAATCAACATCTTGGTTACTGTTGTCTTATGTTATCCAAATCTTACAAAGTCATAACTAACAGGAATTTCTGTTAAGCAAGCGTGCTGACAGATGGCTGCAATCTAAACTGAGAATAGCACCAAAAATACATTGCTCAGAAGTGAAAAAGAACATACTGAGAAGCATTATGATTTGTTTTGTTACTTGAAGATCACAGTACAACCTAACTCACAATTAAGCCATTAGAACCACTTGCAGACTAAGGGGCATTTTAACTTGCGATGTGCTGTCCAAAACCCGCCTGTTTTGGCATTTGAAGATCTCTTCCCTGAACCACAGAAACCAGGATGCTCATTGGAAGATGTCTAAACAACACTGTCACTTTAGTATCAGCCTCAGAAGCCAGACAATTGCGCCACCCTTCTGGTAACCCTGGAGACTACTGGTACCAATCCCTGCTTTTCAAGGTTCTGTGGCCTCTAGAATTGCAGTTCTCGTAACTGACTTGCTCACTTCAAATATCTTTCAAGTTTATGTCTGAGTGCCAAAAGTCATACAGAGAATAAACAACTTTATTTTATAACAGAATTACAGAAAGTAAAATGTCACTTAATACAACTTCAAGCTGCTATAAATCTAATTTGGCATTTTAACTATACACAGAGTCAACAGCAAAAAAACCTCCAAACAACCCCCCTGCAAGAACAAAATAAAAATAAAATCCAAAATAATTAACAGGTTTTCTCAATGGCAGTCTCAAATGATGCTACTGTCTTATTACTTTATGAATGGAGTCCCTCGTACACTTTTACTCAGTATCCTAAAAACCTGCATCAACCATTAGATGAAGCATCTGAAACGTATACCTTCTCAATAACAGAAATGTCAGTTCTAACATGGAGACAGTGAGGTTTAATAGAAAGCGAGCATTCTACACATGTATTCAAATAATGGAAGTGTTGAAGTTTGGACACGGTAAGAAAAAAAGCACTAAGGTTTTAAGCTGCCTAGGTCATCTCTTGTTGGAAGAAGAGAAAGATATTCCTTCTTTCCTTATCTGGAATGCTGCAGACAGCAAAACGTCTGCAAAAAGTTGAGCATTGGCACCAAAGTGCAAAAAGAACACAGTGCTCAGTCAGAAGAAATGTGTCTGCAACTCCTTCTCCTCTACAGACTGCCACACCATCTCTGCTCCACAGAGAGGAGAACCTTAGAACAGAAAGAGTTACAGAGATATCAGTATAAAATTTATCCACAGAAATATATTTTTTCAAATTTTAGGAAATGTCATATTTTTATAAAAATCTTTGTTATGTGATACCATATATTTACCTGAATAATCTGAAAAACCCCTCCAAAACCCCCCAAAACCTGTAAATTACTCCAGTAAGAGATTTCACTTGAAATATTTGGAAAAACCTATATCTAAATTAGTTAAGATCCCCCTTCCTGCACAATTACTACTGGCTCCAGTGAACAGTGTTTTCCAGACTTCTTTTTGTTCACTTTCATACAATTAAGAATCAGCTTCAAAAATACAAGTATTCGTGCAAAAGAAGATCATACCCTCTAAAACTTCATTTAAAAAAAATCTAAGATTGTTAAGAAGTGGTTATAAAAAATAAACAAGAAAGGTTGTAAGGGAATATAGACCAAAGATGTTAAAATGGAGTTTGGTATTGGCATTTAAGTCTTGAACATCTGGTCACCATTGCTAGGCTTGGTGAATTCCGTAGAATAGTGATGACTTGGAATGATTACAGTTCTTCGTGGTCACGATCACGGTCAGTATCATTTTTACTGCTGGAAGAAAAAGGAGGAGGAAGATTACATAAGCATTCACAATGGATACTATGTGAATGTCACAGTATCAGAGTCAAAAAGTAACTTTTACCATATAGTTTATTTTTGGGGAAGGTTATTTCATAAAAAAATAGCTGCATTAACTAAAGCCCCCTTCAATCATGAGGTAAAGAGTAATTCAGATTCTATCAATGCTTTTCTTGCTTTAATATATTTTTCCCTCCCCAAAATTCTCATCATATTTTAATAGTCGTCTCCTGCACAATTTACTGAAAATTTTAATCCACAATCAAGTGCATAAATCAAAAATGAAGATAGTTGTTTAATTAATGATCCCTCAGAATCAGAGTGCAGTATCTCTCACTTTTATTGGAGAAAACATGTCTACACAAACAATACTGCCGTAGTCATTGGGGCAGAGCCTTCATCATCTCAGGAGCAACTAAATTAAGATTTGTGGTGCGATTCCATTGCCGAAACACGATTGCCTTGAACTGCTTCTGCAGTCCCACCTGCCCGTCAGCTCCTACAACAGGAAGGCATAGGTCTCTTGATGGTCCAAGCTGCAGACAGACCTTCAAGGCACTTCAGGTGGTCCGTGTTTAGGCAACTAAAATTTTTCCTTAATGTTTAACCGAAAGGCATCACCAGTAAAACAAAGTCACCAGGTCTCAAACATAAAAGCAAGGTTAAATGTCTTCATATTAGTCTTCTTTTACTCTCACAAACGTTTCAGACCAAGACCGGTAAAGCAACTGGCAAACTCAGACAAGAACACCTGACACTCTCCAATACACTGCAAACACCATTCCACTATGTAAATAATTTTCAAAAAAGAAAAAAAAGACACCCTCAGCAGACTGAAGGATTTCTTTGAACGTTTTTTCTGAATAAAATTTTTACAAAGTAATTCAATATTTGGTGAAGGAACACAAACAACTTTGCAGCTAGTCACTAATGTAGAAATATGGTGCAAACCTGCTAAGATTTCTGTTTCCTCCTCCCATGACAGAGTCCCTTCAAGAAAGATGTTGTAATTACTTATATGGGATAGATTATGTTGAACACTGACTTGCAAGATACTTTTATGGATTAAGGTAGCATGAAGAAACTGACACAGTCTTCACAAATGTATAGAAGAGGCAAACTCTGCTCCCCACACCTCTAAATTCACGCTGATAAATAATAAATGAAAAATGTGATGGTAGCACATATTATAACAGTAAATCCTTGCAAATCAAAATGATCTGTTATCTTTCTATCTTAGATCCCGCTACGTAAATGCTGAAAATACAAGAAGGATGGTTTGATTAAATGTTGCTGTGTGAAATTATCTAAACCACGGGCACTCTTGCTACAAATAGCTCTCTCAAAAGTGATGTGGATTTTTCCAAGTCCTTCTGGAGCATTTACGTCATGAGAGGACTCATTCACACATCCCTATCTCACAGTCCAGTGCAGTTCCATGTCTTCTTCCTGTGCTTTCAAAACAAAGCTGAAGCACACGTGCTATACCCATTTTCAGTGTCACTAAGCAACAAAGCAAATCCAATTCAACACTGAAACAGAGGTACAGGGAAAAAACATATGGAGATTTGTGCAGAGTTCCTGATTTTTGGTGACTTTTTCCAAATCGTCCTCACAAGCAGTCCCCCCTTTGTTATTTCCACAGTTTATAACATTATATGTCACAATAATTAAATAAAATAGTAATGTCACCTTTAATATCCAGGTGAGTTTTGACTTAGCACTTTGAAACTTGATCCACATTGTTTTCCTGGTTTGTACAGTTATGAGGAAAAATGATTCATTCCTGTTTCAAACACACAATAATCTGACCAAAACTGAAGAAATTTTCAGGGGGCAGCTCAAACTTAGCTCCACTCTGCTGTAAGCCCTCTAGCTTCTTACCCAGCTCAGAGGAAAACTGGCCAAAAGGTAATTTATAAACTCACCTAATCAAAACAAAACATTGTAGTTCTAGCACAATCTGTATGAGGCCAGGAAAGGCAACTGGAACCACACTGATGGAGATAGTGGATAAACTTCCTGTCTACAGGCAGAGGGCAGGCATCCTACTCTCACCCTTGTAGACTTTTCCATGGCATTCAACGCTGTTGCTCTATGCGGTGCTGCAGGAAGCAGGAGTTCAGGATAAACTCCCAGAAAATTGATGTGTGCAGTGATGGGAACCAACAATTCTCCCAGCATCTCACAATGGAGAAAAACTCTCTTCCCAACACCTCCCAATATGCAGCCTCTAACATACATGTCAACAGTTGGCAGCGTATATTAGCTGTCTCTTTCCTCAGCCACATAGGCCCCTTCAGTCCTATCCAAATGTTAAAGAAAAGCAAGACACTTGTGGGTAGATGGAATAAACTAAGGCTTTAGCCTGTGTCTTTCAGCTGAAAATATGCATCCGTGATCAGTGACTAGTTCAGGAAGACTCAGATCCCTTGATAGGGGCCATCCTTCATAAGGTTGCATTCAGTAGGTGCACTTCATACCCTCTCAAACTGATGCTTGCATCTTTTCTCCTCTGGATCACAGAAGCGATACCTGACAGTGAAATCTTCAGGTCTTGGGAAACTCAGGCACAGGAATAAAACTGATCTTCTCAACATGAGAAATTACCAGGATTATGCAAAATACATCCTCCTCCCTTTATAGTAGCTTTCCTCAAATCTGGAATCAAGTCAGTGTCTCATTTTTCATGTACTCCTGGCACTTCATGAATAGTACTCATGGTATCTAGAAGTCTCCTGAAGCCGCAAGATGAAGTTTATGACAGGTAGTTTCATTTGGTAAAAAACTTCATTTGGTACTAAGGGAATGCATGCCTGAACAGGACCTAGAACTGCCTTTTCCATGAGCCACAACCACCACTGTATAATTTACCAAACCAAGGAATTAAGAATCACGACAACTCTAATTTCTTTAAAAAATACAAAATGTATTTCTTTTACCTTGTTTCCCCCTACATTAACATTGATCAAAATGCATATTCAAAGTTGGACTAAACCAGTTTTCCCTCAAGATGTGCCAGTAACACTTCTGCTCTTCTAGCTAAATAGACTCATCAGTAGAAACTAAGATGTCTCCCAAAGAAGGCTGAAAACATTGCTTTTTAAATTTATTTTTAAATGTCTCCCATTGTTATTCAACCATTCCAAATGAAACTTTTTCTTTGAATCTGAATCTACAATTAACAAAACTATCCAGTTAGAAAACTCTGAAGTTTCAGTTTCATGCCATCAACCAGCGTGACAAGCAAAGGAAATCTGAAGCTTTATACACCCAAAAAGTTACTGAGCTTTAAAACATTAGCCTATAATCAGTGCAACAGCAGATCTATTCAGCGTTCACTCTGATCTTTCTGTTGAATACATCAAGTAGAGATACGGTCTTTTTGTTCCTGCCCTGAAATGAGGGCCTAATAAACTGACATTCTTTGAAATACCTCTTTCCACTGATAAGAGGCTTAGAAATTGAGATTGCAATGCATTTACCTCCTTGCCTTGGAAAATGTTAAAAGGTTAAATATTTCAGTATGCTTAGGATTAAGAACTATTTGACTAAATTAAAATGTCCGAGTGTACCCTCTCACTACTGGGAAGTGCACATAGTCCTCCCACTAAACAAGCAAGATGTAAGGCAACGACTGCAACTGCACAGGTAAACAGAAAAATGTGACACATCCTTCATGTTTTGCAGAAATCGCCTAACTCACTTCAATATAAACTACAACAACTTGATGAAACATCACAGGAAATATTGTGACAAAACTGGGAGATACATACAGAAAAATTTGCAATTAAAATTAATGTCAGATTAGACTTCAGATAAAAATTCTTACAGTAACAGTCTACTATTAGTGCCTGTTTCAACTCACCATTTCTGATAGCAAAGATGGCCCTTATTTTTTAAGCATTTTATTACAGAGAGCATCAGAAAACTGATGCTACATTTGCATATGTTAATTATACACATAGGCTTACCTGAAGCATTTGCTTGAGGGCATTTTTGATTTTATTCTTCGTCTTCCTCAGCAAGTTCAGTTTCTTTATGCACCACCACTCTTGTGACAGACATGTCAGGATGCTGTTCTTTGGCTTCTTTGATTGCCTGTGCCAGGGCCTGCAAATGTATTTGAAATACGTAACTCAGCAACAGCAAAAGGACACTCATGTGGGGCCAGCAAATGGGAGAGTAGCATCGGACATTTTGATTATAGTTGTTCAAACTCTAGATTCCCAAACCTGAAACCAAAAACTAAAATCAACCAACCCCCAAAACACAAAATCCAATCAAAAAAACCCCAACAAAACAGTATGCTAAAAATTTATCAAGGTAACAAATAAAGTTATGCTGTAACGCTTCTGGCTCATTCCAGGAAACAAAAGGTATTCTTATACCTCAAAAGGTTTTGAACTTCTGCAACAGATCTAGCAAATAAAGACTTAACCAGAACATACACAGTACAGAAAAATAAGAGTTCCCTTCTGCTTCCTGAACAAAATGGAAAGGTACTTTGAAATCTGTACTAAGTATGGTACTGAAACTCTGGAAGAAGATCATAACAGAAATTTCTTTCTCAGCACAAGGAACTCACTTTTTTCCTTTTAATAGTTTAAAAGAACTTTCTCTAGCTTAACTCAGGGAAGTGTAAATATAAGTAAGTAAATATAAGTATTACTCAGTTTCTTGTAATCCCTCCTACACATTATCTTCTTAAGAGATGTACCAATACACACAGCTAGCAATTGGACTAGGTGATCATTATAGGCCCCTTCCAACTGAAATATTCTAGCCTATCTTATCCCAAGCTTTACAGTCAGCCACGTAAGAGCACCCTCTGAGGCAGAACAGGTGAAAGAGCACCTGGGAGCTTCTACTCCTTCCCCTGACCCAAATCATCTTTCACTGAGCTGTATTACTGTTGGAACCCAACACAAGAAAAAAAAAAAACGAGAAAGAAGAAACTGGAAGGCATTGAGGCAACACTAAGCTCACTGTTCACTTAGTATCAACCACAACTAAAAACCCCCAAATATACTAGAAGGAACAAGAAAAATACAATGCAACAAAAAGGTTTATCTCAATTTAGAAAAGTGATGATTTCCTGAGCCATGGGTGGTAAATGGGAGCAGAAATAACTAACTCTGAAAAACTGAAAACAGCAACATTAGCCACCTTAACTATTATATGATAATGAATTTGACATCCTATTAAGGAAGTATATACAGAAGAACACATGGTATGCATTGGTACAGTACTGATCTTTACTGATGTATTAATTCTACAAACTTTTTATTAGTTCATTTTTACAATATGTCAAGTGTAATCTCTTAGTACAAACAAGGATTTAAAAGAAAATGGCTGTTGATATTTAACAATCAGGGTTTACAATCAAACCATAAACAATGAAAAAAACCTTAAATCTCTAATTGTTAAATTACAACAAATAATACAAGCGTTTGAATTATGAAACTCCAAATTAAAATCTGATTTTCTATTGAAAACTGCTTTAGTGACGTAGGAAGCTAAAAAGACAAAAGAATAAACATCCAGCATGTAGTTTGTGCATTTAAAGAGCTCCACTGAAGAAAAAGAGGTAGAGATTTCTGAAATCTCTTAAAAGCTGCTCACTGCTGCTTTAAACTTCAGTGATTAAAATTGTATTTTGTGCTTCCTTTTTTATAATTTAATCTTTTACTTCATTACCCACTTATCTCAAAACAAAGAAGGGCTTCGAGAATTGTCTAGTATACTAGAGGTATTGTGTGACCTTTCCAGACATCCAAAGTGCACTGAACGTCTATCAAGGCAAACAAGAGCCATGCCTGATGCTGAAACAGCCCTGTCATTTAATTATGAGTTTCAAGAAGAGACTCAACTTGTCAAGGGCCACTTTCTGGAGGCAAATCAAAATGTGAAATTAAATTCCCCAAGAGTTCTCAGTATATGACAATTAAGAAGTTAAATTAAATCCTGTTATGTTGATTTGGGTAGCTTTCATAAAGTCAGAATTGGATTCACTGCACCTTTATGTAGAAGGTAGGCTTTTCCAATTGTATTATCCAGTGACTGTTGATCAACTTTTACTGTAGTTTCTTAGATGAAAACCAATAAAAATTGTGTAATCATCACTACAAAAAATAGATACTTGCACTTTCTCAATTATTTTCCTGTGTACTGCTTATATTTAGTCTTCTTAATTGGGCAGGTAGAAGTGATTTTAACCTTATTTTCTAAGACATCGTAAAATACTGCTTTGGTGCTGGTAAGAGATGAACGGTACTTACGTAAGATTCCAGGAGATCAACAATTACTTTTGTTATACAGAATTCTATTAATACAAGTCAAAACCTATTTTTTAAATTTGAGCAGTTTATGTATTTCAAAAACTTTCAGTCAAAATGAGTGCTTCCTTCAGATGTTACTGACAACGCAGTAGAGACTCTCATCTATCCAGATTAATGTATCAAAACAAGATTATTTTAGTAACGCTTCTCCTCCAAAATGGCAAAAGCAGCACTAAACAATTTGGGTCTGTTCCAAAAAAAAGCAATCCATTTAAAAATAGTAAGAAATCCATTCATATGATCTATGATGCAAAGCTACAAATGCTGGTTTTCTTTCAGTTATGTTCTAAAGGCTCTTTATTCACAAAACACGATCGCTTAACAACTTTGCCAGAATTAACAGTCTCAGGGTCTTTCTATGTCCTCTTATTCAACTTCTCGACCTTCGTCTTATTTCAGGTTTCTGAAGTATCCTCTCAATCTCACTGGACTACAAAAAACACACTGTATGCGTTGACAGCTTACATGCTCACCTCATCATGGTCAATATCTGCATCTCCAGTAATGACAATGCGCTTCTCAATTCTTGTTTCTGATACTCCACCTTTTACCATCTACAAATAGCACAAAAAAAAAAAGATCCTTGTAATTATTCCATATTGCCACAAAGCACTCCTTTCTGTTGCACTGAAGCGAATAAATTTCTGTGACTGAGTTGCACTTAGTAGTAAGTATTCTTGGTGCTAAATCATCCTTTCCTTTTTCAGTTACACAGTTAGTCACAGTTTAGTTAGTTTTCCTAAAACATACTCTAGGAATTGCTAAACTTGATAAAACTCAAGCAACAGAGAATTCCTTCTGATCCCAACTGACCAAAGGGATATTCCATACCACGCTCAGCATATAAAGCTGGGGGAAGAATAAAGAAGGATGGATATTCAGAGTTATGGCATTTGTCTTCCCAAGTAACCGTTACACATGATGGAGCCCTGCTTTCCTGTAGATGGCTGAACACCTGCCTGCCCATGAGAAGCAGTGAATGAATTCCTTGTTTTGCTTTGTTTGTGTGTATGGCTTTTGCTTTACTTTTTAAACTGTCTTTATCTCAACCCACGAGTTTTCACGCTTTTGATTCTATCCCCAACCCCACCAGGCAAGGAGTGAGCGAGCAGCTGTGTGGTGCTTAGTTGTCAGCCAGGGTTAAACCTTGGACCTTAGTGAGATACTTTCAATATAGTTCACCAGGGTGATGGAAGTAATTTTGTGCCTTGATTCTTCATTTCTTACTCTAATGATTAAACCATTTTAGCTTATGGAAAAATTCTCACAGAAATAACATGAATGCCTTATTTTATTTTTTTAAGATCAGCCTGTGTAAGAGAAAAGAATAAATTACTACTTAAGATGAACTGACTATATTAGAAAAGATCCAAGATAATTCAGTTAAAGAACACTATTAGAACAGTAAAACTATTTTGGCAGTTCACTTTATCTATAATGAACTGTTTGGGATATAAAATAGAAAGTTTGTTTAGAAAATTCAAACAGTCTTTTGAATCGATGCTAAGCAGTCAGTAAGACAAGATATGGATCTACTGCAATAGGGTAATCTGACCAATTATTTAGCAGAAAACAAGGCTGAAACCATTTTCTTTAACGGTTACTTCCAAAAAGCAGCATTATTTGACATCTGAATTTGACAAGTAAATGTACACTTTCTTTCTGCCCCCTCTAGCTGTAGTAGCACAATTTATTGAGTACAGACTTTTTCCTAAAATGGTGGTGGCTTAACAATTCCAAAAGGGAGCAGGAGACTAAAAAGGATCTGTTGACTAGTCTGTGTAACAAAACATACACATTTTAAATTCTAAGTTTACTTTACTTCATGTGACTTTTATCTGACAACTTTCCAATATCATCCCCAATATCATCCTTCCACTGTCATTCTGTGAACACCACTTTCACTCTTAAGAATATTTCAATCTTTAAAATATATATATTGAATATATCTCCAGTGAGCAGTGAATTATTGTTCCATTCTGTGATGATGTGAAACTTCTTGTCTTAGGGGAAAAAAATCCCAAGCTTGCACCTTACATTTCCCTATTCCCTTTCGCTTTACCCTAAACAATGCTTTCTGTAATTTTCTTTAAAAACTATTTTAAGAGTTCGAAGACAAGGGTTCAAACCTGTGTTGTTTGGGCATACCTAAAATTTGATAAATATTTACATAAATAATAAAAATAATCATCATCACAATTTGGTAGTTCTAACACACTGGCAATGTATATGGTTACAAAATAATCTAGTGGTATGATCTGTTTTTAAACATGCTCTAAACCTATTAGCACAAGGATCATCAACACAAAGGCTGAGAAAACGTTCTTTCAGTTCATCCTCACGATTGATGCCATTATTAGGGCTCCTGTGGACCTCAGATAAATCAGTTATATTAACAAAGACTCTGCAAGATATCAGTGAGTGATGACAGGACTGACACTGTAAAAATTTAGCTACATACTCATTTATCAAACACAGAAATAAGACCTATATGAAGTTCTAAAAGACCTAAATGTATTTTTCTCCCTTTTCCTGTCCTGTTCCCAGATATTTTTAGGGCTTCTCTGTTCAAAATCTGTGTAGAGAATGCTTAACTCTCATACATGCCTGGAATGAATCCAATTTGTTTCAAGTCAGTTTTCTTCAATAAATTAGCAAATACATGAGTAACTTCATCTAAGACCTTATTTTTGGGTTTTTTTTAGTTCAGAGAGACATTATTATATTTTACCTTTGTGATGTGTGTAGTTGTGGTAGTAGAAATTGACTCTGATGTAATTGTCTGTGCACTTAGCAGCACACCAGCATTGCCACCAGCACTGCCATCAAACTGTAAAAGGAAAAAAAAAAAAGTATTTTTGTATTTTGTCATTTAAAAGCTTTATTTTCACAGAAGAAAAGGCTGGTTTTCTTACTAAACATATTCTTTAGTTCAGCTAGAACTGCAATCTAAATAAAAGCCATCCAAGTTTACTGAGTCATGTAAGACTGTTATGGTTCATTCTTATGGAAAAACTATGATTGAAGTTACATGTTCCTTTCTGGAGCAATGAGGTATTTTAATCAAGTTGCCAAAACTAAAAATGAGTTGTACATTTGCAAACTGCAAATAAGCCCTTATATTAAAAACCTCCAATATTTAGAACTTCAGAAGTAATACTGCTTTTTCTACAAATGTTTCACTTACCTAATTCACAGTCAAAGTATAATCTTAGCTGCTAGAAAAAAGTATAGGTTTTTGAAAAGCATTTTTTTGGACATTGTGTATTTTGATCTACAAGTGACTGGAACAAAAAACAGCTTGCAAGCAATATAACCACCCAGTCACCATACCTGCGGAGATTCGTATGTGATAGTTTTAGTTTCTGTTTGAACAATCGGAACTTCTTTAGTGGAGATTTCAGTTCTCTGTGTGGCATCTGAAATGGTTACCATCTCTGTTTTCACTACTGGAGGCTGTGGTGTAAGAAATAAGCAATCAATTCAAAAGACAGAAGAAAGTTTGTAAAGTGGACCAAGAAAACACTACCAAAAAAACTCAAGAAGATCATAACAGCAAGGTAAGTATTTGACTGTCTTCCCAATCAAAAAAGCATGCAATAAATAAAGTGAAATGAAGACTAATACACCATCCCTCTAGTATCTACATAACATGGCAGGAAAATTTAATCTGCTAATAACCTTACTGAAGTCCTGTGTTTCAGCCAACAGCACGTATCACAGAGGCAACTGTTAAAATTAAGCTGTAACACAGGTCGTGAACATGTCTAGAAGAGCAACACTAGGAAAAAACCCCCAAAATATTAGCTTGCATAAAGAAGCTGATCACTAGCTCAGATGGATAAGCTTCATACTAGAATTAATCTGGGAAAATATCTATCATTGCTCAGTCAAACCGCAAATAAAGACTAGAAAGGAAATTATGTAAAAGTTTAACTTTTTAGTATGTACTACTTCTGGAACAGAAAAACAACTTTGGCAATTGATTTTAAGCAGCCTACATTCAATGTACTAGTTCTGGGAAACAATGGCTTCTTTTGACAACAATCCTAAAAAGCGATTTTAATGATTTAAAGTTAGCTAGCGCTGTTCTCTACAATATCACAAAGAAAGCAATTAACCAGGGGTCTGTAAGCCAGTGAACTTGTGACATCTTATTGGAGCAGATTTTCAACACATTTAAGAACTTAAAGAAAAATAAATCTAGTAAAGCTTTTTACTGTTTTTTGAAATGCATCGGTTGCTGTCTTCTATTGATTTTGGATGCACATGAGGGGGAACCTCACTGAAAAAAATATCCTTTATTTCCCTCACACACACTTAGCTATGTTTTTAGGAAGCATGAGTGCCTGCAACTTCTAAAGGTCTTATAAACTAATTCTTTCACATCATTAATCATAACACCTGTCTATGCAAAAGACAAAAAAAGAAAGAAGGTAAATTGTTTGGATTTAAATGCAAAGAAAAAATAATTTGCCACCATGACAAGAACAAGTAGGTAAATAACTAGGAAAAAACCCATCTGATTGTTGAAAAACTCAGCAGCTGATCATGTCAACTTTACAAAGAGATGCATCTCTGTGCTTCATTTTTCCCCCTTTCTGCTTCTTTATAGAGTTTGCCCAGTAATGAATCCTTCAATGGTGTTTGGCTTAAAACAACTGTGACTGGAACCCATGCATGCTTCCCTAAATATCTACTGCACCAGAAGACCTCATAGTGAGATAGTGTTATACAGCTCATCCCTTTACAATGCAGTGCTCTCAGCGATGTAATTTCTCGCCATTCTTACTCTAGTCTATAAATCCATAACATTTTTTTAAAAGGAAAAAAAAAAAGACAAGGAAAGCAGTGAGCAATGAGGGAAAAAAAAAAGAACAAAAATTTGTAAAGGGTGTTTTCTAATTTCAATTGCCAATAGCTTTCCAATCACAATTACATGTCATGGACGTGTCAAAAACAATTGACAAATAGACAAGACGAGACTTAAAACATTGGAAACATGTAAATAATATATATACATTATGTATGTGCATATAAAATAAGGGGGAGATAAAAAGGAGATGTCAGTCTTCGGAAGGTTTGCCTTACTGGTGATTTTCACTCAGTTCTAGCAAAAAGTCAGAAACCATAACTGAAGGAGACAGAATTTCACTGCTCAACAATGGTTTCCCCTTCCAAATGATCTGAATCTTGTTGGATGCCTGAAGAGTTGGAGTAATAGGAGAAGAAGAAAGGCAGGTATATTTTCACCCCAAGAAGTATCTCTGCTTAATCTAGTTGTCAAACTGTCTACCATTTACCTCAGAACAACAAATTATTTGTGGTGCAACATCAATGTCAACATGAGACACATCTCCATTGAGTTTGAGCTGTTCTTCCTCTTTTTCTTCACCTAAATCTTGCTTAATCTCCTCTGACAAATTCTTCTCTTCTGTAGCTATGGTAACTGCATTTTCCCGGACCAAATCTTCAGTTGTAACTTGTGTGTGCTCAACTGGCACATTTAGTTTACTGCCTTCTGGTGCGGCTTCCACATGTGTATTTTCTTCATATTCGTTCCTTGTCATGTCTTCCTCCTCTTCCTGTTCTTCCCTGATGACTTCCTCAATTGCCCTATGATGTGGCTGGTATTCTCCCACCTCTTCATCCTCACTCTCACTACTACTGCTGCTGCTGCTACTATCTGATGGCAATGATGAAGAGTCCTTTTTTGACAGATGCTCCACCTTACATGTTTCCCCAGCATCAGTGGCAACTTGCATTTTCCCTTTGTTGGTTTCGTCTATGACTAGTGTTTCTTCTATCCCAACCTCTGCCTGCTTCTTCTCCTCCACTATGTCCAGAGTCTCATGTGAACTCTGCACAAAAAACATGGATGAGGAAAAACAAAAGTAGAGTATATGAATAAATTAAAATGATGGAAACAAAATTAGCTGATGGCTGGTTCATGTCATGTAGAAGACAAAAGATGGTTGTGACGGTTAACTGAAAAAGGAAGGAAAGAAAGAATGAAGATGGACTGGAAGAGTTAGAGCTAAATTTAACTACGGAAAAAAATCAGTAGAACCTTATCAGCATCGCTGACTCCAGTACAAGGCCCTTCTGCTCTGGAAGCATGTCTCTGTGAAACAAAAAGCAATCAGAGGACAAAAATCAATGCATAACCCTTTTCAATAGTGCAACATCCTCCAAGCAAGCTTCTAAGAACGTCTATACATGATACTAGATAGATACTGTGTATTCACTGCAAGACTCACATAGAACTACGCTTCTTTCTTCCACGTCATTGAAATATTCCATTCAAAAGCAGGTAAGAATTATAGACATTATTAATTGGGATAAGAATTTAATTATGAAAGACTGAAAATAAAAGCATGAATGCACTGCCAGTGATGCTAAGGCAGTTATTTATCTTAGTTAAATCAGGAATTAAGAAAAAATAATATTAAAGAAAAGTAAAAAAACCCAAAATCTGTTTAGCATTCTCCTATCGGTTTATCATCACAGAAAATTAAAAAAGACTTTATTGTAAGATTTTATTAGTTGTTCATCTTTGGTCTGTTACTTTATGAAACTTAACAAGAGGGAGACTGTTGAGGATGGTATGTTGTCAGAATAGCAATACATGATTACCAAGATGATCCCATTAGGATTCAGTTTGGAGCCAAAATGATGAGACTAAAGCAGTTATATTAGTACTTGTTCCATAAGAAAGTGATCTGCGATGGATATCCGAGAAAGCCCACTGTGAATTATGTATGAGGTAGGTTTTTTTTTCGATCTAATGCATTTTTTTAGTGAACAGCTTGCAGCAAAATTTGAGTGCAAACAATAATACAAAGATCAACACATCATCTGTGACTTAATACTACCTTTTATATGTGTTTACCAAGCAAATCACCTACGGAGTGTAAGCCAGCATTCCCAGTGAAGGTTAAACAAGCGGCAATTAATATTTCTTGAGTGTCAGGAGTACAGCATTAAGCTCTCTAGGCTGGATCTCTCTCTCCCCCCTCTAACACCAGCACCCAGCTTACCGGCTCTGACACAGGAGGAGTAAGCTGCGGGCCACCTTTCTGGCATTTCTGAGGCGTGGGGGGGTCGGTGGCCAACCTAACCCCGCGCCCCCGTCCCCCGCCCAGCCCCTACCGTTCCGCGGGCGGTGCGGGGCAGCACCTGGGGCGGCGGCGCGGCGGAGGCGGCGGTCTCTTCCCCCGCAGCGCCCTCTGCTGGCCCCCGGCTGGCGGCGGCGAAGGGCCCTCCGGGGCCAGCGCCAAAGCCCTCCTTACTAAATAAAATGGACGTTATCTCCTCTTCTAGGCTCTAGACGAGTTAGAGAAGGGAAAGGAAAGAATTAAAGAGTGAGGGACGGAGCGGCAGCGACCTACAAAGGAAAGGTCTGGCGAGAGCGGGAGAGGTGACAAAGCCGGGGCTCGGCCGGGAGAAGGCTGCAGGGGCTCCCCGGAAGGAGAAACGGGGGACAGAAAACTGCTGTCACGGCACCACAGTCGTACTCTATCTCTCCACCACGCACAACGCACGATACAAATTAAACACATTAACATTTCCACGGATTTTCCAAACAGAACTGTTTACTCAGACAGTCATTCTCTATTTACTACTGGGATTTTCCCCTTTTAAAAATCCGTTTTTAACACCTTCTAATGCTTAATTAGCTCAGAGCTTCAGGGTAGTCAGACACATTTGCTTTGAACCATACATACCCACATGGCTGAAACGAGGTTTTCTTTATCGTACATGTTATATATATATATATATTTTTTTTTTTCCCCCAAATGCTTAAATTACCTAAGCAAATTAGTTCCTATTAAAGAATCTGTTTTCAAAAAGCCTTTCCCTTTCTACCGGGAAAACATATTTTATTCAAACATACGTAAAAGCATACTTTGCTTTACAGCATAAAGTATGTTCCCAGTCTAGTCTATCTTTGGTAGTACTATAAATCTGTACAGTAAAGCAAACTTTTGAATTTCACGTGGGTACAACAAGCCTCTCAAAAGGCTGAAAGTCTTTATTCCAGTTTTCTTTCCATGAGCTCTTGTCTTAATTAAGAAGCAAAATCAGTTAAAAAGCTAATAACGTAACAAATAGGTGAGATGGACACAACACACATTTTGACACCATTCACAGAAAGATACGTTTCTGTTGCAGAAAAGGCTGCTAGAGAGACTGGCGGCAGGAGCAGATGCCAGCGGGAAGCCGAGGTGCCATGCGGACAACGGCGTTCCCTCTGGACTGGCCGGGTGAGCAGCAACAGAGAATCCGAAGTGACACAAGTTACACCATGCTACTGTGCATATACCACAAAACACATAGAGCATGCAGAAGAACTGAGAAGGAAAAGAAAAAGAACTCCTATATTTTTTTCCCTACAATAAAGTATATTTCAAAGGCGGCTAAGAAAATCTAAC
The DNA here is from genome assembly GCA_013398295.1 of Chionis minor. Lineage (NCBI taxonomy): Eukaryota > Metazoa > Chordata > Aves > Charadriiformes > Chionidae > Chionis > Chionis minor. The sequence goes on along the minus strand of VZSF01007436.1, from coordinate 387,369 downwards.
CTGAATGCAAGTTATTAAATCTGCCCTCATGCACCATTCAATATCCGTCAGAGCAATATGTTCCTCACCCCCACTTTCTTTCCCTCGTTTACCATGGCCAATATATATGTTTATGACACTCCTTCTACCATACTCTGGTACCACGTGTTTTCTAACCATTCAAAGCAGCAAAAAAATCAGAGGGGGGAATAAAATCTTTTTGTGGTCAGACTGCGTACGCATCTCTCTCTCTCCCCGTACATACACGTACATAATTAAAGACAGGCACATACCACCCATCTTTTTGCATTTCACCACCTTCAAATTTTTCGGTCCTCTAATCTTTTGGAAGGAAAACCCCAATCACACAATTTGCTTGATAATGTAGCCCCTTGTTCCCTGAGAAGGCATTTAGTAAAAACAATTAAAATGTATAGACAGAATATTTTCTTTTCACTTTTCATCAAACTACTGTAATTGCAATAATGTATCAGCCTGTGAAGATGTTTAAATGCCTGGCAAATGCCTTCTGGTACATAGTCATATACACTAACATGAAATACTGTTTACAGGCAGCAGGGGGTTGGTGGGATAAAAAAAAAATAATATATGGTGGGTATCCATAACATAACTTTTCACATATTTATTTGTTACCTACATATCAATGTGTCACAATTTCTGTTACAATTAAGTCACAGATGCTGTGCATTTGTGGGAGTATGGTGATACAGAAGTATAGTGGCATAAATGGGACATACTGAAATAACATTTCTCATATACAGAAAATGACTTATTTGCAAGTATTTTTGCTGGAGCAAAAGGAGGAAGAAAAGAAAGAATATTAGCAGTGGGATGTCTACTTCATTCTTGTCTATTGTCCAACCATCCTAAAAGACAGGAAGGGAAACACAGAGTCCAGGAATAGGACTGAGCAATGTATTAGTCTACTAATACCAGCAAGTTTATAAATTGGGGGTAACAAAACACTTGAACACAAACTCCTCTATGTCCATCAGCAAATAATTCAGGATGGAAATGCACTGTTTTCCAGACCTTGTATTTATATATGTTACTGAAATAGGACTGACAGCTTTACATTAATCTACTTTTGCCCCCAGTTGTAAGCGGTGGATAATAGTCCAAAAGTGATGTAAAAAAAGCAACATCACAATTGTTACCCATCATCACTATCACACTGGTAGTAGTCCCACTGGTCATACTGGTTTTCACTACATAGATGTTAAACCAGCTTACGGGGAGGAAAACTCCTCCTTTTCTTGGATGAAGAGAGAGGTACGGAAGCGTGGAGGTACCCAGAACCAGGCTGCTTTTGAAATGAAGCTGCTTCTACAGCATTATTGATTTGAATAATGATTATATAGTGAACATGTAAAGCAAAAGTTCTTGTGTGAAGTGTCAAATAACTGCAGACAATTATTGCCATTTAGAATGGAAATTGCTGTCATCCTAGTCACATAAAATACAGTAATTTTCCAGTGAAAAATTGGGTTTCTTTTCAAATAGTAGCCATTCAGAACGTCACAGCTAGTTTGGTGTTTAAGCAGAGTGTTGCTGGCAGTCATATATGTGTGTATATATATACACATATACAGACACAGAGATCCTGGTTTACAACTCAAACCTTCTCCTTTCAGTACTGGCTTAAAAAAGTTATCTCCATCAGGGAAAAAAAAAAAGAAAAAGAAAGAAGTGCCCAAGCTAGCCCACAGCAGATACAGCAAAAAGGCAGGAGGTTTCAGGGCAGCCACCTTATCAGTTTCCTCTGGTTTTGCTCCAGCAATCCATGTCATTGCAGTCCATTGCTTCTCCTTCGCAGGCAGCGTTTTCACTTGGAAAATGTGGTCTCCTTTTTTCTATTTGGTTTTCATTTTATAAGACCAGTGTAAATCAACAAGCAATGAGACAGACATACACTATACATAAACATAAAACCAAACCATCTGAAATTGATAGAAAATACTAGATGAGGAAAAAAAATACACACATAAAATAACTTGGGGGGCGTCAACTTCAATACAAATAAGTCAACATAGAAAATACACACAACCACATAACAAAAATACAGTTACCCTTTTACATGAGTGTTTATTTTGACCAAGAAGTTATTTCTAGTTATTAAATGAACCGATGTGTTGTGGACATTTGAAAATTTGACTAGCATTTGTACCTATGCATATACCACTGTGTGTAAAAATATTCAGGTACTACTCAGAAATCTGAGGAATAATTTCTTCGCAGTAACCATAAATTAACAAAATAGTCATTACAGAAGTGATCTATACAGTCAGTGACTGTATTATCTGTGTGCACACACTCACAGCTCAGATTGCTAAGTATCTTATTGAAATAATGTCTTATTAACAAAAACCATTTGGTTGCATCAAGTAAGCTTAATTGAAAGTCCACCTCTCTAGGGACTGAAGAGAATACTTAAGAATTTAATGGGACAGGGCAACAATACGTTTAGGAGGGAAGGGTAGGAACAATGATGGAAGAAAAGGATAACAACAGAAGATAAACTGATTGCTTTCGAAGACTGATGTACTCTCCTACTATATGAAAGAAGCAGCAACTAGCTCCTTATAAAACTAAAAATTTCACCACAACAGGAGAAATTTATTTGAGTAGTTTTCTTGCGACAAGCATCCAGGACAATGTTTCTAGAAAATAGTTTTCCAAACTGCTGTTTTAAGGTTCACTCAGGAAGGAGGTATAGAAAAAAGTAGGTAAATTCATTTTATAGACTTTTGGAGATTAAGGTGAGTAAATTTTAACAACTACTTTAAATATGTCCTGAAGAGGTCACCACTGTAAATTAATTGGTCATCTAAGGTCCTTCTAAAACACCACACAGGCTGTATGTGTGTTTATGCACGAGCTACCTATGAAGAGTTAAAGAGAGGGAAAAGGAGGGAAAAGTTCTACTGTCACCGAAAAGTTACCTCCATCAATCTGTGTAAATCAGAGTGAAATTTAAACTGTCCTTAACACACACAAAAATACTGCCATCACCTCCATTTTTTTCTAGTGATTCTAATTCAGTCGTTCTTGGAGAAGAATAAAATTCCACACATTATTTAAAGTCAGGTCCAATGGTAAGTGGTAAAAAGTTAATGTATACTTAGTATAAAAAAATATTACATTAGCCAAAGAAAGCGTTAATGTAAAGGACAAAATGTATTTACTGTATTACATACAGGATTGTATGGAAATGCACGCGGACAAGCATCTGCAGTGACATACCCCTTGTATCTGTAGGGACAGAGGTGTAATACGCCGCTTTTCCCACTCATTTGGGCGTGGTTCAGGTGTGGATTCCATGAAATTGCGCTTGAGCTCACTAATGCTAGCCTGGTGTTTCAGTAAGTCGTCCTGGGTCTTATCCAGGTCCTAGCAACCCGCAACGTAAAACAAAGTAGGACAAAACACGACAACAAAAGCAAACTTAACTGGAAAAAAATAAAGGGCAAAACCAGAAACCCAACCAAGGAAAGTGCCTTGTGTCTGAAGAGCTATTCTTCTTAGGAGTGCCTTAAAAAAGATTAAGGCTATAAGGGAATGAATTTTTTTTTTTGCTTTGTTTTTGTAAGAAAGGGCCATTTGTACACTGTTTCCTCCATATTTTAAGGCAAAGGAAAAATAATGCTGTGCATGGTTATTTAGCAGAGGGCTGTTTTCATCCAAAACATGAGACTACTAGCCCTACTAAACAATAATAATTTCCAGTACTTGCTTGCTTTCATCTAAAATTTGTAAGCACAAGCATTTTGGGATATTGCAAAACTAACATTACTGAAGGCAGCTGTAAAGAACAGTCTAACCCAAGAAGAATTATAAAAATGCATCTTTCTTGATATTACAAGCTCCATGAAGAATACTTACTTCTGTAAAGACAATACTACAGGGCCAAATATGCCAGCACCTAACACCTGCCTAACTTCAGAGGGACTACTCATTATGCCTGTCATGTAGGCTTAAACTCACTGGAAGAATCAGATTTAAAGACTTAAAGCCTGATTATCTGCCAATTCCACATTTAAGAACCTAGAGCAGACACAGTACTCAGGTAGGGATGGTTTTTGTGCACACCAATGCCAAAGAGATGATCTCTCTAAACTGCACCTACATAGGCAAGTGCCAGAGGGGACACCACAGCCTGAATATCGAATTAGAATTTGTGATGACCCATTGAGGCTAAGCTGTAGCACCTTGGAGCAATTGACTACAAGCTACTCTTCCACTTCATACCAGATACAGGAGCAGACATAAGCATCAGGAGCCATACAGAAACATTACTGTTCTGCTAAGTAGGCAAAAATCTATCTGCTTAGCTCTCCTGGAAATTTATTATCTTTTAGATACAATCCTGGGCTTTGGCGGGAAGAGCAGATTTCACTCTGCTTTCATAATCTGTGCTCCTTCCAGCATGCCAGGTCCTCAGAAAAGCCTGTGCTGGTTATGCACACTCTAACACAAGAATATTTTTTCAGTACCCTGTGGTGAAATTCAAGTTTAAGCCTCAGATCCATTTTTAATACAGAATTAAAAGACTGAGGATTAAAATGGAATAGTATCAATGTAGACGTAATTATTTATGAAATTTTATCAAAAGAATGTAGTGAGATAGAATAATTTAGGTAAACCATCTGATTTTTGTACAAAGATTTTACATACTTTATAACACAACATTTTGAAATTTAACATTTCGGTTCGGATTTTTATAGTCAGTGCTCACAGTGCAAAGACACTCCATCTTACATCATGAAAAATCCAAACCCAATACAAACTCATTGGTTTCCGATTTCTTTTTAATGAAGCTTGTTTAGCACCAGTAACAGTTTGGTCCCGCACATCCATTTCCTAATTCTGCAAATACTCATGCATGTACTTTAAACTCCTAAGAATCTCTCTCCTTCTGGCAACTCAGTAGGTTCATATTGTCACAGGACCAATGCCTCACTTTTAATCTACGACCAACAAATGAGACATTAAAAATGTCCCCCTAAAGTAAGTGTTTTCTGAGTGAAGGAAAACCTTATGCCAAAGGCACTCTATTACCCAACTGAAGCTCGTAACAATCATGTCAGAATTGCAAAACCTGTCTTGGCTTGACAAAAGGCACGTTTCTTGGATTTGATAAAAGCACAGTTATGCAATGCACATTTTCAGTGCTTTAGTGAGTTATACACAAGCAAAGTTTCAATAGTGATCAAAAGCTGCGAAAAGCCAAAAAACATATTAGTTGGGTTACTGTGATCCATACATCTCATTACTGAACAAAACCAATGATTTCTGAAAAGACAGTTTTTGTGACAAAGGGAATTATTTATAGCCCCATCTGGATGAATAAATTAAAAACAGTAGGATTTTCTATAATTTCTTCAGCTAGTAGTGTATGTTATTAACCACAAGTTAAACGACACCAATTATAACTACAGTCTTTGTTAAAATAATCCAGACTAACAGATTATATGGAAATTCTTATAATAATCTCTACTTAAGTGACATACTGTTCAAAGCTCTCTTTGTTGTTGCTCATCTTCAATGAAAGCCCGCCTTCAGGAAGCAAGAATTACTTCCATTTGAAAAATGAAAAAAAAGGCAAAGATTTCAGAAGTATATCTAAACATTCCCCTTCAAAATCTGATCCTCACATACATTTCTCAAAGCTCCTAAAAACCAATGAGCATCAGAACCAGAATTATTTTTTCCATATTCTATCGCTGCTTGTGCCTTACTAACTCTATTTGTTCTGATAACCTATTTGATAAAGGTTGATTAAACCTGTGAAAGCTAGAAATCCTGCTCAACAGAAGACGCACACATTGAGGGGCAATGTACAGAAGTCCCGTTTAGGATTATGAATTGGACCCATGTGCTTGCTTTATCTAAATAGGGCTATTATTCCCAGTTGCCACCTTGAAAACATCCAGCAAAAGTATACAAAATATACATTCAACATTTAAGCTGAGGGGTTTTTTGTTTGTTTGGATTTTTTTTGGTGGTTGGTTGCTTTGGTTTGTTTTTTAATTTAAACTCAAACTAGAATGATAACATGCAACATTTCCAAGCTGCTTTTCCCCCCATGCACTTCATGCACTGTGTCCATAACAGCTTGCAAGTGACCTCCCATCCCATGCAGCCTGGCAGCCCATCAGAAGGGAAAGTGTTTCTTATACTACATACAAACCTCCAACATTAAATTGCTATGTCTGACATAAATATTTTCCCCGTCTACTCTCAAGGAATTGCTCTGTGAAATTAAGCCACAAAAAAAGAAAAAAAAAGAACATAAAATATACCAGCAAGTAAATAAAAACTTAAATAAAGGAAACAAAAAGGTGAAGTGAAAAGGCACCATATTCAGCTTAAATCCACAGAAAATTTAGGGTGCTAATAAGGCAGGCAACTACAGTGAGATTTAATTGTAAAAAAACAACCGTGCACCTTCTGCTGTTCTTCTTCCTCTTCAGATTCCACCTAGGCAAGCACGTGGCAAATTATCAAGAAAAGGAACTATTAACATATGCTTACAGAGTAACACAGAGGCTTCATCTCTGTAAATGCTGCAAAGCGTGCTATATTTACAGACCTTTACTGTTTCGGCCCCAGATGTTGTTGAAATTATTAAGCGACTTTGGTCTTCCTTCACCTACATTGTTGTAGAATGGCTGAAGTAGTATTTGGCATAAGTGGCATGAAAAATGGAAGTTTCACACTATATCCCTTTCTTGCTGTACTTTTCTGTGTTTTCCCAGATGGAAATTTAAAAATGAGTAAAGACAAAAGAAAATGATATGCACAATTTCTATGGTAAACGCCTTAAACTCTGCAACATGTTGATGGGAAAATGGAATCTAATGCATGAGGGTTTTTTGTGAGAGTGTCTAGGATTCAAGTCAAACACCTAAAAACTATATTTACAATCTGTCTTAATTATTTTAAGAATTTTGCTGTCTTGGGATGAGTTATTTGCACCCCACTCCCCTGTTAAGGTGAATATATTATTTCTCAAACTGTAATGCATTCTGTTGCAAATGACAGATAATTTTCATATCTTACCTACAAGTATACTCAATGCCTTAAGAAATAGTGTTCTTTAAAAAGCAAACCACCTCCTAGTCTTTCCACAGGTACAAATATCAACTGCTGACATTAGGAAAAGATGCATTTAGAGGTCAATGCTGTGCAAGTACATGAATTTGATGAGGGGTTTACTTATTGCACATACTGTTGCATTTTGGATTCTGTGTGAATGCACACATAATGTGGTACATATGTTTTTATTCATTTCTCGATATCTTGCGTTCTATTTTCTGCACATTTATGTTACAGATGATGGATTAAATTAGGTTATCGAAAAATTGAGACTCTTTAAAGTCATGTTTTTCGTTATTTTAAACTTAGATGGGTGTTTTTAATGATACCATGTTGTATTTAGCATGTTTTTAATATGTGCATTGCATTCATTTAATCAGTTTAAGCAACTTTGTTAAATATAACACTGAACAGGCCCTCCCCCCTTATTAATTCTATTACATTTGTAATATTCATTTGAAGAGCAAAATAAACCACCTTTTTCTAGTGGTATTGCTGTGACAGGCAGAGTAGATGTAAGGAAAGGAGGCATTTTGTCAGCCACTCCAGATGATCAGAACACTGTATTAGTGTGATTGAGGCTTCTGTGCAGCAATTTTAACTGTGTATTTCAAAGAAAGTTCAGACTCCAGTGATTAAAGTCTGACACAACCTGCAATCCCAGCTAATGAATAAAATCGGTCTCCACCTTAACTGCTCCTAGAGATTCATGAAAGGACATAAAAAAGAAAAGTGCCTTGAACAGACTCAACTTTGCACACATCCTTGTAGAGCAGAAACACCTGGAATCTAGAATAAGAAAAAAGCTGATTTTAAAGTATTCACAATTTTCTGAATTCAGCTTTTAGGAATTTCACTTTTCAGATCTAAACAGAACTTTGGAGAGTTGCATTCCAGTTAATGCATGCAGGAGACATGCATTTTAACACAACCTCATAGTGCAAGTAGCACAACTTGCAAATAGTATCAAGTAATAATGTATCTATTATTACACAGCACTTTTGGTATTCGGATTTATATGCTCATAAACATTTTGAATTACAAAGCAACTCTACCTGCAGCTCAGCATCTGTGGAGTCTAATGAAGTTATGCATGCTCTAGGAATTCAGGCAGAAAAACCACCAGCTCTCTACTAAAATCCCGCAATGGCAATTTTTCACAAATGAGAAAAGTTAGAAAGATACAGATATACATGTGTATGTATGTATTTTTTATATATATATATATATACACACACACACGCATACAGGCATGTACATAGACATACCCCTGTACTAGGAAGTGTGCAAAACTGAGCAAGCCTCTGGGAGCATAAGCATAAAAGCTATGTGCAAGTGTCAACATTTAAGCAAGAAAATTACACACCTCCTCTTCCTCTGCTTTGTCATTCAGGTCATTGTCATTAGAGGCACTAAAGGAAGTCACCTTAGGCTCCAGGTAGCAGAGGGACAGAGCGAGAGGAAGGGAAAATGTGAGTGAAAAAGGAATAGACTGGAAAGCAGACAGAAGCAGCACGAAGATAAGGAGAAAAGAGGGGATGAAGGAAGGAGAGGTAATAGGAATATAGTGCTGAACGCCAGGTGGGAGGAAAGAGATGCAAACATCAGGAAGGCTAGGAAAAGTAATATAACCATCCTCATCGAGCAGCGAATGGAAACTAAAAGAAAAGCATCTGATAAAGCTCAATGAGACACACAACTCAATGCTTTTGTAGTCATTTGTATGGATTTTTCCCTCCGCAGCAGGGGAGCCTTGACTAGCTAGGGGTCTCATAGATTCAAAGTTGTTATTCGATAAAGCTATTTTGTTTTTATTATGATCTGGTGTTTCTTCCATGGAATTGCCCTCTGAGATGTCTGGGATGGTAAGGAGGGGCTCCCCAAAGGGATCTTCCTCCGAAATATCTGAAAGCATGTCCATCTCAGGGACAGGTGGCCGATTTGTGAGATGTGATGCCACAGAATGAATGGGCAGTGATGATGGGTGTACATGAGTGAGGTGAAGAAAAAAATTCTGTGCAGTGGAAAATGAAAGTACAACAAAATGCAAGTTTGAAGGCACAAGAAAAGGGGGAAAAAAAAGAAATTATTAGTTAGTGAAAATTTTTACTTAGAAGCAGGGATAGCTCTATTAACGCAATAGAAATGCCAAATAAAAATAGAAATCCCCTTGTGTTTTACAATCAGCCAACTTGTTTACTTCTGTGGATTATGAAAGGAACCCATAACTAATGTTTTGTTCTCAGGCTGTAAAGAACCCTGCACTTTTGAACTGTAATAGTCAGTTACAACAGATAGAAGCAGACAGACATTCAAAGCTTTGGCAGAAAGGTCAGGGGACAGTGCAGTACACGAAAGACAAGCTGGCACTCTGATTCTTGGATTTATAACCATTTCCTCTAAGACTTAAAGAGAGCCAGAAAGGAAAAGAAGTATCTGTGCTGGGGGGAAAGAAAGCTGTTCACAGAACTGGCATGTGTAACAAAACCTTACTGAATAGCTTCCTGGAACAATTTCCCAAAATGCTGCTTTTTTTCTTCTTTTGATTGAAATGTACAAAGACACTGCCACCTTGAAAACAAGACAGTATCACTATTTTACCAAGCCCGAAGTCAAAACATGGGGATTTATTTTACCATTTTTCTCCCATACAAAATCTCTCTGTGTGCCTTTTCTATAGGGTAATTCAGAATTATTTCAACTTGCCAGCAAACAATAAAATGCAACTGTTGGTATTTGTTCCCTTCCTACACTTGAATGCAATGGAAACATGTGAACCACACAGAGAAACTCAGCAGTCCTCCTAGGAATCAAATGGGTAGCTAGCTTGCAAAAATGTGTGAAAACAAAATTACTCTTTAAATAGCAAAGAAAGTTGTGGAGAGCTGCCAGAAAAAGAAATTATCTCCAAGACAGAATAGCAACAAGTTTTAGCTGACACTTTGTAAGGAAATTTTAACATCAAATAATATGACATCTAAATTTAATTTTTGACCTATTCCCCCAATAGCGTAAACAAACAGGACAAGTAAATGGTTGGTTGCAACAGGAACAGATCAAAGTACTCAACTTTTCACAGAAATCTATGCCTTGGTCAACATGCAAGTTTTTAAAGGATGAAATAGTTCTGCAAGGCTACTAAAACAATACTGTTTCCTATGGTAATTAGACACAGTCATAATATACACAAATTTCTAGAATGTACACAACTGTAAGATATGCTAACATTTTTTTAAAAGTCTAAACAAACTAGGAAATGAATAAAACATTATTTACTCTTTGAAAAATTTTTCAAGAACTCATGCAAGCTTACTGAGAATTCAAATTAAATTCATAACAATAAAAGAAACTCTACATCAATGCCATTCAGAAGTCTGTATTCTCTTTTGCTTACATACACTTACATTAAATTAAACCTACAGAAAGCACTTGACAATTTTCCTTTAATATTTTAACACCATGTTCTGCATGATGCTCAGAAGTGATGGGTACTAAATAACCACACATGGACAGCACATGAACAAATAATTTTGGTGTGAAAGTCAGCCATACCTTTCCATCCTGAGGCAATTCTAATTGTGGAGTTTTGACCGGGCTTCCATCTTCTTCTCTGCCACCTTCTTTTAACTTGGCCTGACCAGCAGCTTCAACGTCAATTATTTTATCTCCAGCAGCCTGTCCTGTAGGGAAGTCTCTTAGCAGACTTTGGTCCGAGATACCCATGGGAGCTATTAAAGAACAAAATAATTTTGGTTAATTGGGCTAAGTTGGAACATTTTGTTTTTAAGACTTCTCAACAAAATGATTTTATGGTGATGTCAGCAATGAGCAATACAGACTAGTTACAGAGTAATACAACATTTTTCATGTTCTTGACTCTGCAAAAATTCTACTATTCTATGACTGCACTGATATCAACAGCAATGTACCCTTGTCATATAATGTGCACTTACTATGAAAGGGAAAAAATCCTCACAGTATCAGGTAGGTATTTAATTATCAACTTTCTCATTAGTCTTGGAAGACAAACTGAAGGTACTGTTCTTACAACTGTGTAAATCACCATAACAAAAGACAGAAATAGGCAGCAGTGTTTTGTGGAAAATCACTATTTTGAGAGGACTGCTTTAACGCGATATAGAAATAGCTATGCATGTAACTATCACAGTATTTTTGCTCTGGAAGCTTAGCAAAACTGCAGAAACAATAGCTCAGTGAAAATAAGACTTTTCCTCTCTATATGTCTGCAAAAAATGGAAGGGGAAAATACTGAATATGTATACTTGAATACAGTCAAAGCATAAGAGAGTGAAAGGCCCTGAAATCATTTTTTTCTCTTATTTGATTCAGCATAATAGGATTAATGCACAGGATGGCTTCTTTTAAATGGCTTTTTTTGACTGGCTCAGGCAAAATAGTAGTGATGAAATACAGCAGAATTCATTAAACAACTTTAATAAATAAAACTTTGATATAAACTTGATTCATTTAGCAATCATCTGTGCCTTGACTTTACAGAGCCAAGGTACAGAAAGTTGAGAGGAAGAGGCATTTCTTGGAGTACCTTTGATGGATATCCTCTTTTGAAAACAGTTTCAGCTCCACATCAGGGACTCCCTTAAGCTACTGAGAACCCAAGGCCAGCTAATGGCAAATGTGGGGTTTGGGATGTCAGGCTTTTAGGACTTCTCTAAGTAGTAAGTTCTGCAATTTAAGCTTCTGATCCCTTTTTGGGTGGCAAATAGAGCATTTCTTGGGTATATATCCCTCAAGTTCCACAAGTAACTTTTGGCAAATCACAGAATAATTTACATTGGAAGGAACATCTAGAGGTCAGCTAGTCCAACCCCCTACTCAGAGCAGATCCAATTAGACCAGGCTGCTCAGGGACTTGTCCAGTTGAGATCTGAGCATATCCAAGGCCTTTCTAAAGAAAGAAACAAACAAAAAAATCTTATTTCTAACAGATATTTCCTGTGTCTCAACTTGCAGGCACCCCCCATTGCCTTATCACTGGGCACCTCCAAAAAAAGTGTGGCTCTTTTTCTATACCTTCCCTGTAGGTAGCCGTAGCCAGCAACATCTCACTACAACCTTCTCATCCTAAAGCTGAAGTACCACAGTTCTCTCAGCCTCTCCTCATACATCGTGGGCCCACAGACCTCTGGCCAGCTTGGTGGAGCTTACTGGGCTTACTCCAATACATCAATGCCCATGTAACACTGGGGAGCCCAAAGATGGACGCAGTACTCCAGGTACAGTCTTCACAAACTACTAAACATAGAAGAATATTATTTTTTTCTAATGTGCTTGCTATGCTCTTGCTAGTACAGCCCAGGATACTACAGCTGGCCTCTGCTGTGAGGGCACACTGTTGACTCATGTTCAGCTTGTCCAGTGGGAGTCCCCAGATCCTTTCCTGCAAAGCTGCTTTCAGTGCAGTTGGTCCCCCAGCATGTACTGGTGCATGGTGTTACTCCTCCTCAGATGCAGGACTTCGCATTTATTTTTCTTGAATTTCATAAGGTTCCATTCAGTCCATTCCTCCAGCATGCTGCAGTCCCTCTAGTGAGGTCGAGGTGGGAGTGGAGCAAAAGTGACCCTTACAAGGATGAGTACCCAACTCTAAGGTTTGGGGATGAACAATGGCACTGGACATGCTGCTCACAAAGGAGAGGCAGAGTGCAAGCCCATGCTCTGCTGGATTTCTTGTTTCAAGTGTGCACTCACAGTATGAACCTATATCTGGACTACTACCTGAAGAACGAACAATATTTAAGTCTGATTTTGAATAAACACGGTTCAAGCTTATTACAGCCTGCAGAGGGCAACATCACCAAGATGCCTTAAATGCTGCCTGGAATAGCTGGTTTCATTTGAGGTGAAACCAAAGGTCATTAAGGGGAAAAAAAAAAAAAAAGAAAAACAGCAGCAATGTTTCATCATATTCAAAATTTTCATTGTGATGGCTCTGTAAGAGTGTAAGTTTGAGCCTGAACACACCTCTGTATCCTTCAGATGATGCATAAGGGATCTCAGAAAGGCTTGCTGATACAATCTTCGAGACTTGGGCAGAAATTAAACTGTTTCTAACCAAAAGCAGCACAGGAGCTAAAACCAACTTAATAACACTGAGGTGGTTATGAGTCTTTTGGTTGCCACAAGGACTCATCACACACTACCAGAACAAGCACTTTTGCCTCTTAGTTTTCCTTAGGTTCTCAGAAGTAAGACTTTGAAGGTTACTCAAGCAAGTGTCACAGTTTACTGATTTGTATAGTACAGAAAAAAACCCAGTATTTGCAGAGGTAAAAGTATTCTCAGTAAAAGATTTTTGGAGAAAATGATAAAGTTAACAGCTGAATTATAGCTAAAGTCATACTATTGTCACAGTTCACTTAGATTCAGGCATACACAACTGTGTTAGACTAACAGTCAAGCTTCACATAATTTTTTCCTGAATAATTTCTAGGTTATATTTATTTCAGAGGTGATTTAGAGTAAAACATGTGCTTCTACATCTCTCACATACACTCCTATTATACCTGCCTTTGGAAAGCATGCCTGTTTCCAATAAAGGAAACCGGAAAGTATTTCTGCTCAAAGAGACCAAACGCCATTAACGACACAAAGATTTTAGCTATTCAAACAACCTCAACGTAAAACTTGTTAACACAGAAATAACTAATAAATATGCCAGGATAACAATACACTGAATAAAACGATACGAAACTGCAAGAAGAAAACTTGTTCTGCCTTTTCTGTTTGGTGTAGAGAGGTACTCAGGCCAACCCAAAGCCCAAAAGATGCCACTGACCAAACCATTCTAATCAACAGCACATAGTGCAGGCCTATCCCGTAAGACAGACCTAAGCAGTGAACACAGATATTGTTTGTCCGATATTAGGATCCTCTGTATATTGACAGCAGTGCCATACAACTTAGTGACTTATTGCTTAGCTCACCTAAAATTAACACGTAACCAAAGTGTCTGCTCCTCTCATCACCCATCATCAACTGAAATTCATAAATTCGTCAATTTACATTCAGGCCATCATAATGTCAACATTTTTGAATACTGGTCAGATCTGAGTGACAACATATAATGTAATCATTACACTGAAGAAATAAGTCAAATTTCATACCTCCATCAAGGCTCCTGGAAACACGTTTGCTTGAAGTGCGCTCGAAGTATGGAGCTGGTCTGTCTATGAGGTTGCTAGCCTGTCGTGTCTGTGCTTGCGTACGTCCACTGTAGCGGAACTTGGAACCCAAGGTTAGAAACTTGGCTTTTGGAGGCTGTTCTGGTGATACAAGTCTAAAAAGTAAACATAAGGAAAGTCAGTTAAAAAGGCTTTATTTTATGTATTTAATGAGATACTTTCAAACTACTTACGTTTCAACTTTAGATCACAATGCATGATTTGTGCATCCTAAGACAGGATTCTACCATAAGCTCTGGGAAGAACTTACAAAACAATGCATGTTATTTATTATTTGCAGTTGCAACTGAAGTGATGGTGACAACCACCACATTTTCCACAGTATGACTAAGCATCTGGGATCCTTATCTTTTCATGCTATCTTGGTTAAATGGTATATTTGCTAGAAAACTGAGGCCACTATAGGTCCATGTAGAATACCTCTCAGATCTCTCTCCTTAGCATGTTACTTATAGTAGAAACTATACATCCCACTTCCACTGTCTTTCTTATATTCTGAGGTACCAATATGGCAGCTGCTACTCCTCGAAGTTAGGAAATGATATCTCAAAGCTGCACAGGAGGCGGCATCAAGTGAAAAAAAGATTGAGATGGCTGGAGATGTGTTACCCAATAGTATGAAGTTTAACAAACTAGATTCAGACTCCAGTTTATTTACAATGCCATTTATACATTTGTATAAGTTGATGCTTGCTGGATATAAGGAGGGGAGAGAATAAAGCATACTGTGAAAAGGGTTAGAGAGAGATTCAGCTACAAGTGCTACTAACGTGGGGTATGTATGTTTGTACCCACGTGTTAATGTCGGAAAGTCTAAGTAACAATGTAGCAGAATTTACTATGAGGGATTCTACTTTGTTCCACCAGTTTTTGAAACACCACATGAGTTTGAAGAGACAGGTCCTTTGTATCTCCCTGAATTTCCTTTAGTATAAGATCTTCAAGCTCTTATTCATCAAACCCTTGGTACTTGCACTTTGTTTTTGAAATCTAAGCCATCAACTTCAACGCCGAAGGTACTGTTTGTTCCAGTGCCACCCTTGCTGATAGGATAAAAGGTCATCCCTGCAGGAACTCATCACAGCCTCAGCTTCTCTATGAAGGTCCTTGATGTTGCTCCTTGGATCAATGTAATGCTGCAAATACATGTTCACCCAGCACAGCATTCTCCATGGCCTATTCTCCCCCTGTATAAAACCACCAGACTACTACAGAAAGAGCTTTTTCACCTGAGCATCTGCAAAGAACAAGAAGCTCACTGAACATCAGCTTCTTTCAAGCAGAATCAGCAACTACTCTACCCTTTGTACTTAGGATGGCACAGATGTGCGAGACTTAAAAGTATGCCAACTTTGTTCTACTCTCTTGAAGCATTTGCACAGAGAATATCTGTATCAGTGGAATCTGATCCAACATGTGTTAAGACAGTATCCAGCAGTGGGTTCTGAAAACTGACAGTCATTCTAAAGATATTTCAGCAAAACTGATGAATTTTCAAGTACTTAGCAAAAAGAACAGTGAGCTAGGCAGAAGGCTACCATTTTCTCTGAGAGAGCTTATGGCTCTGTCGGAATGCTAGCCAGAAGGATCCAATCCTTCATGCCTAAAATAGATCTGTACTCACCTGAACCCTAATCTGTTCCAACGCATTTTTAAAGAAAACAGAATTCAAGACAGACTAATCCACCCTACTGCACTAAGGGCACTTACACAATAAAATCATAAGCATCTGGAGCTTCGCTTTCATTGCTGCTATAAAGCAGCCTTTTGCAATCTTTGTGACAATTTATTTCTCCACATTACTTCCAAGACAGCGTGCATTATGCATTAGTAGGAAGAAGGCTAAGAGGGTTTTTCCAAGGTTCTTTCTGTTCTTTTCCAGTCTTGGCAAGGCTACAGCATTAACTGCCATTTTTATCTTCCACCCTGCTGAGATAAACTTTTAATCTTTTAATGTGAAAAAAACAAGAGAACTAATTACTTCCTGATTAAGGGCATTTGAATGGATTTTTTTTGTATTACAAGCTCTATTACATAAAATAACTGAAGACTACGCTTTTAACGTTTTAAGACATTCTGGGGAGACACTGAAGCAATGACAGAAATTTCAAATAAAACATCATAAAGCAGAATTATAAGCAGGTTTCTGCAGCCACTGGTTAAGATCCAGAGTTTCAGACTAAGCTTATCTCAAAAGATTAATGTAGATACATAGTCTGACTATTTCTTAAAGCAGATTGTTGGTTTTTTGAAAATGTTCCTAGAATCCTATAAGGTTGAGCTGATACAAGTGAATCCAATGCCTTTTGGTTGTCAATTTCAATATAGCTCATTACAAATTTTTATAAATAGCTTCATATGCTGGCTGAATTTCCCATACATTATAAGAAGATGGATCTTAATGTAATTATTTGAGAAAAAGTGAACATTGCAAGAAACCACACAAGGTATCTTACAATGTTATATAAGACATGCTAAGAGGTCTGGAAGCTAAAAATGTACATCTAGATTGAATACAGTTTTCTGTGGTATCATACACAGGCTTTACACATGCTCTGAAACAGCTACAGTCTCTTGGACTGTAGCAATTGCTTTCTGCTTTTTATCTTTGCAGAAAAAACAGAGCTGGATTTATTTTACTGTTTTAAAATCAGGATGAGAGGTTCTGAGGATTTTCTGTCTGATGACATCAGTGGAGTATATGGATTTTACAGAATGGTTCAAGTATTTGTTACATAATTCTCATTATAATGTCATTCCTGGTTAGGAAAAGCTACTTCTGATTGGAATAAAATCCAATTACATTTATTATGTCAGAATTTCTGTGGTAAGTTTAGCTAGTATGTTTTAATGCTCCTAGAAACTTATACTTGCAAATGGTAGTTCTCAGTTTAGGATTTTTGACTTCCATCAGATTTGTTTTTTCCCTATTCAGGTCTGTTTTATTACTATAAAATTAGCAAATACAGTTTCCCAGCAAAGCAAATCACTTCATTAGTTGTTTGAAGTGCCTTCATAAACTTTTCATTGCAGAAAGAACTGTATGATATTTGTGGTAAAGGACATCACCAGCCAAAGCAGACTTCAAATTTTAAAGGATAGGGTGGTAGACTACGTATCTTAATAAACCTAACCAGTGCATTATATCAAACACGAAAACAAATCCTTGATCAAGATTTAAAAAAGAAGTGCTCCTACATTAAACATTTTGAGACTGACTGCCAATCTCAGCACAAATTCTAATATAGCATTCAAGAATATTCTACATTCAATGAAAATCTGATTACTGAAAACCATCCAGGGAGCGAGCTCAAGTGATGAACTGCTTAGGTCTCATGTTCCCTGAGTTCTTGGAAGGTCTCAGTCTAGCAAGTATATTCATCTTAGACTACTATGCAGAGACAGGGTTGCACAAACCTTAAAACACAATTGCTTTTTTAAAATAAGAAACAGGCTGCTGGAGTAGAAAGCTTACCTTTTACATACCCTAGTTACTGTGCATTTGAAGCAAGAAACTCAGATTCAATGCCTACTCAATTCATAATAGATTCAACCTAAACCTGTGACTCCTAGGCTGCACGGAGCACATGCACTCCCTCATGGAGTTTGTGCTGTTTTAAAAATCAAATGAAGATTTTTTCAAATTCCTTTTAAATGGAGTAAGTAGAAAGAGAAACAACTCTGTGGCCTACTGTTAAAGTGCTCATTTACAAATAGATCACAGTTCCAATTCAGAACTTTATGATGTTTATCAGTTAGTGGGGAAAAAAATGCAGACAGTTATTATTATATAAACAAATAGCAGTCTCTTTTTAAAGTGGCTCTGTTCTTTAAAGAATGACTGTAACCTCAGCCCAGTTTATAGATAAGCAAAATTTCAAATGTAAGCATTTACACAGCAGAGTATTTTGAAAAGTGATGTGAAGATTACTGTCAAGCCCCGAGAGCTTCTTGTGAAGGAGTATAGTGGCTTTCTAGATAGTCGCTTCTCTGAAGAGTTGATCCCTCAGCAAGTCTTAGATGCGATCACTAGTTTAGTTCTATCCTGTTAGCACTCTGAAAGTTTAAATAAAACAGTTAACTGTACTTGAGCCCTTCAGAATTAGTAATTGGGGTGCCTTTGGTCTAAGAGGTGTTACTGGACTGAGAAATTAGGGGCAAAGAAAGGGGAAATCCAACTTTCCTCATATCCTTTCAAAAAAAGATACCCGGTAAAGCAGGGGAAGCAGAGAATTACCATTTACCTGAAGAAAGTATGGTGCTCCACACAAACCTTCCATAACCTTTTAGCAGCGCGATGATTTGGCAGTTTGAACCCAATAGTGCTCTCAAACTGTTCCAACTGGAAAGAATCCACAAATAAATTAACCCATTTCTTTAAGCTGGCTATTAACTAGCAGGCAGAGTTCACACAGTTCCATTACTATAACAAGCTGTAATTCTCCTCTCGTAAGACATCATAAGATTTTTTTTAAAAAATAAATAAAACCAGATTTTCCAGACTTTTAATACAATTATATTTGGCAGGCTAGTCATGTTGGATAATAATCACATTATCACTTCCTAGCTGTACTAATGACTCTTTTGAGAAATCAAATAATACTTTAGTGTTCCTTGCTAATTTTCTGACTAGCTGCCCAATGTATTTATTTTTAAAGTCCATAAAGTAATTGTACTGCAGGTTGTGCTGCACACTTTCCTTGGATTTAATAAAAGTCTGAAATCCCTACTGCAGTGTCAAGCTCACCTGACTCATTTCGCTATGTAATATTTTTGCTAAGAAACTATTATATCTGTGTACCATCAGTGAGTCAAGAACAATACATGTGTGTTCCAAAACTTACAATGTTCGCATTGTACTGTTGCTATTTAGACCTCTCTTTTGTTTTTCTTTTTATTCACACAGTAAAAGCTACCTTAAACATTTTAAAGCGTAATTTGAATAAGCATTACTGTGTTTGACATTTTGGGTTTTTGCAAAACTTCCAGTTACAATGTGTTCAAATTGTAACCCCCCCTCCTTCAGGAACACCCACAAACTTATAATAGTATCTGAGAAGAAAGCTGAATTCACTATTTCCACAGCAGCTAACAGAAGGAGTTGTAACGTCCTACAGGACAACTCAAGCCTTTGGTTACACTCATACAACTAGATGCATTGACATTTAGTGAACAATTATACCCAAGAGAGGTTGGCTCTCCCCCAGGACTGCAAGTCTATAAAGACAGTAAGAACACGGCCAGTGTTAACTAGCTTGTAAAAAATGTTACAGGATGGCATTTATTAACAAAACAAAATAGATTTTCTTCTTGGTTTGCATTTACTAATCAAGATAAGTGTTTAATACAATCAGTAGAACTTGAAGAGAAAAATAAAACCCTCTTAAGTTCTTCCCAAATCCAATATAAGCCTGTGGGGGAAAAAATGAGGATGTTATCTTGTTGCTGGATAGAAATGATCTCACAGAAGAAACAAGACAAAAAGGCACTACTTACTTCTGCTGGCCTGACTTTGATGTAGAAATTACTTCGCTTATAGGAAATCTTCAGAATTTTTGGCCAAGCAAAGCGGTTGATCCGGAGTCTATCTTTGTAAATGAGCAGTCCATTAGCACATACACCCAGCATGATATCCACACCTTCAGAATCCTATCGCGTATGAGACAATTTCATAAAAATCATTTCAATAACATTCCAAACAAGTAATTATTGCTGGCATACCTTGAAGCAATAAAGCAACTGAGACTTGTTTCCTATTCAAACCTGAAAGTCCCTGACAATGAGATTTTTAAAGCCGAAATAACCATGTATATTAATTTTATAGGAAAGGCCTTGGACTCTAAGTAATGGCTTTGGCACTCATGCCACGGTTCTGGGAAATTCTTCAATGTTCTGGCCTCAGGGGCTAAGCCAATAACTTACAAGCAAGGAAGGGTATGGTGGGTGTGCTACCAATAATTTCAACAAATATTAGAAGAAGAAAAAATAAAAATAGGCTCTTCCAAATTAAAACAGTCAGTGTAAACCTGAACAAGTTGGTGATCAGGGTGATATCTGACATTCATCCACTATTTCAGATGAGATATAGGAAGTAATGGATAGCTGGCTGAAAATGTCAACACAATGATTTGAAAGTGCTGGTGGGCTGGGCATTCTGTTCCACTGATAGCGTTCGATGCAAGTTTTACAGGCTACAAAACTAGCCACTTACTGACGGGGCTTCAATACACTGTACAGCAGAATCTCATGTCCTCCCCAACAAGAAGTCAACTACATCAAATGCCAACACTATCATTAAAAAGTTGTTTCACTGGCATAACTAACAGCTGCAAGCAGATCCTGGCAAACAGCAGTTCTAATGCTTGCAGTTACTTCGCTGTGGCAAAAAAAAGCTCCAATAAAACTCCAAAAATTTAAGATCCTTAAAACACCAGACCAAGCGAACTGCTGTGCTCTGCTTGGATTAAAAAATGAATAAATGTCACAGACATAGTTAATGTACGTGTATAAAAATTTAAGTATATTTCTTCCAAGTGCTTCTAACAGAACACAGGAAAACGTCTATGGAAAATTGCAAAAAACAAGTGCACGTTGCTTAATTCTGCTTCATATGGAAACAATGTTTCTCCAGTACTTAAAACTATTGATTTTCTTTATTTAAATATAGGACTCATATGCTTACAAAGCATTTATTTTCCTAGTGATTTGAGACCCTGGATTTGTGCAAGGGAGCGGAAGAGGGTTGGTTAGTTTGTTTGTTGGGTTCTTAACTAAAAAAAATCCCATTAGAAATGCAAATTTGATTTGACCTACCCAAAGGAGTGGAAAAAGCAACAAAAAACACCACCCTCCAAGACCTCCTCCCCACTCTCTTTTTAACTCTCATGGTATTGCAAAAACAATTGTGTGTTCTTTTAGGCTTTTACCTTACGGCCCCGTATCTTCTTGGCATCAAAAATCTGACATTCAAAATGTAGTTAGCCACTCTTATGAATAAAATATTATTTCTAAGCTGCACATACTCCTATGCATTAAATAAACTTAGATTTAAAATAAATTCTAAGGATGCTAGAGCTGTAAACGGAGTAGTTTTCATGACCACAAGATAAAAGGCTTACACCTAAGAATTGAGGGTATGAAATTTTTTAAATAATCTATACATACTATGTTATTTAATACTAAGCACGTCTATCCTAAAACAAAACCAAACCAATCCCCAATACCTTGGCATGATGTAAATCCACTCCATACATGGAGAGCCTCTTAGCATTTTCTAGGAACTGGGAATCCGCCTGTGCTGGAGTCAAGCCCCTAAAACCATTGAATAAGCCTTGAGTTTATTGACAAAAGAACTGAGAATCAAAACTGAGTGGAATCCTGGACTTCAGACACATAGACAAACCTCAGTTTGTAAAGTATCAATAGCATTTTTCCCCTAAAGGGAAAGTGTTCTCTCAGAGCACATTGTATTCCTTTAGTAGAGATTTCTTCCTTCATTCTTCCACAATATTGTGGCTGTATGTTGCTTAAGCTAATTCATATTCTCAGACAAAAATATTTTCTCTAGAATTTCTCTTCTGAGATCTTAGTGAAGATACTATTTTCAAACTGAAATTTTTAAACACATCAAAGTAAGACGTTCTAGTTACATAGCAAAAGATGTCCATCCAAAGTAACAATAACTTCAGCTTAGCAGTTTTACATACTTTTACGAAAATTGACATAGAGGTGACATGATGATTTCATTTAATTCCAGTGTATCTGACACACCTGTGTGTTTTGTGTAGCTCAGCCACTTTCTCTTCCATTTCTGGAGTTTGATTGGGTGCAAATTGGAATTCACTGATATAGTCATCACGGTGCTCCTCTGGGTCATGATCACCCAGCTCAGCCTGCAGGGTGTACGACCCAAGCAGGGCGTGAGTCACAAAAGAACATGGCAGTCGACCAGACACAATATCCTGACGAAGCTGTAGGCACAAGAAATATCTGCAAGACAAAGGAAAAGGGGGAAAAACAAACAAACAAAAATAACAGAGAAAGTGTAACCAAAGGCAAGTTTATGAAAGATACAGCAGAATTTATTGAGATGCACATCAGTGTATGAGCAGATTTTAAAATAAGTCAATGTATTAATAATTTGTTACATCTTATATTATCTGAGCGTTATTGACACACAGTAGATTTCAATTCCATTTTTAAGAGTCAATATTACTTTCATAAATAACCTGAAGAGCAGGAAAAATTCAGATTTCCAATATAAACGACTGAAAAACCGTACCTAGTTTGCAACAAAAGCTGACTTAGGAACTCCTTCATTTCACGTTTCAGCCTGCAGGTATCTAAGGTTTACAATCAGAAACCCCTGCATTTCCTTTGAAATCTCCCTTTGCCTTTAAAATTCTAACTTTTATACCCTTACAGTGCATCAGTTAAGCAAGTCATGTAACACAAAAGAGATCCGTTTTAGTACTTGAACCCGTAATTGCCTTCCTTAAACCATCTAGGTACTAGAATTTAATATTTCAGGTACTGCATACAGTCTTCTACCAATTTAACAAGTTAATAATCAGTAGACATCCCTAGCACAGATTTTTAATGTAAATAATGTAAATTTTAAAACAGCTTTACGAGCGAAGCTTAAGTTTTAAGGAATTTAGCTTTAAGCTATAACTGTAAAACTTTTATCAGTTGAACACGCAATTGAAAAGCAACCAACTCACTGAAAAGTTTCAAAGAAAACACAGATGCTTTTAAGTACACTGCATACTAAATGTCTTGGACTATATGTGGTAACATACCAACTACACGCTTGTGTAGCTATCTTATTTTATGCGGAAGACTGATACAATGTGATGTGCAGTAACATATATCCTGCCTCAGCAGAGTCAGCTAACTCCAAACCAAAATTGGGTGTTTAGGTTTTCCATCACTCCTGAAAAAATGAACGTAAATTCCCTGCACTTTACTCACTGGTTATGGTAGTCTTGCAATGCCACTTTTTAAGCGCCCACTACCCACCGCATTCTAAGTACTTTCCATCCAACAACTTTGGAAGAGAATTATTTTCAGGTTTTATTATGTTTTATGGTTTTATGTAATGCATATGTATAAAACTACGTTTTTGCTAACCTAGCCTGTATTATTACTAAATTACCTTGGATCCCTTAAGATCTGCTCTTAATACCCCCACACCTTCATTTGCTATATAATAAAGCAACAGCCTGACAATAATCCACTGGCTTCTTTCAAATATGATCATTTGCATTTTACTTCCCGCCCAAATCATATCCCCACGTATCATTAAATTCTTCTTTCTCAGGTTTCTTCCTGAAGTTTTCGCTTTGCCTTTTCAACCCCATTCCAAAAAGCAGTTGATATAAGGACATCTGTAGCGTTCTACAGTAACAGCCAAACCTGTTACGGCATCCAGAAACTGAAGAAGAAATTTTATATAGCCTTCAAATTAGACTAACAGTAATATTTAAATTTATAATTAGGAAGTATGCATACCTAGTGATATCTTCAGTCAACTGTGAAGGATCAGGAGGATAAAACTTCACATTAAAGGTGAATATCCAAGGTAAACCTAAACATGAGAAATGTCTGACTGTTAAACAAGTTGAAGCAAGCAAAGAAAGAACCTTACTGAAAAATGTTAGGCAGTCATATAAATCTTAGATCACTGAAATCCTGAAGACAGATATTAGTGTATATTTTTTTATACAGAATATTAGTAAGAAGCATAGATTGTTTTCATTATCAGTAACTCATATACACAGAGTAAAAGATCAGCATGTTAAAAATTATTTTCAAAGGATGTTTTACCTTATGTAAATATCAGAATAGGGTTTTAATTTGAAAACTACCATATATTAACATTTTTAAGATATCCTGTGTTTAAAGACATTTGCACTGAATTTGTGTTTATTTCCAGCTCCTCCAAGGCTAACAGTTTCCTCCTGTTTAAATTGACTGTTCGTTTGGGAGATTATATAATAACTATGAACATGAGATGTTAAAATGAGGTCTGTATCACATACAGCAGAAAGATAATGTGTAAATTATTCATATCCAGACAGAATGCACAAAATATTACTTTCCTTCTTCAAAAAATTTTTCTACAATAGCTTTAGCAACCATAATAACAATGATATTTTAGGTTTAAGTTCTCATGTGTTAGAATTAACACCACATGCACTTTTTAAGCAAAAGCATGCTTAAAACTAGATTAATAATTTGACAAAGCATAAATTGTTGCCTTTTATCATAGCTCTAGTTTTAAATAAATTTTTAAGATCTGAAAGCTGAAGTCACTCATCAATAATTAAAATACATTCCCAGAATGTTACTCTACTGGTATTGCAACACTATGTGCAAGAGGAATACATTCATTGGAAAGTACTAATAACTTGACAAAATGTAGAACTTTCTTAATTCAAATGGATTTTATTAAGTACAATGCAGATGTACATATTTAATAGAAAAACCCAAAATAGGAACCTAGGAAAAGAATTTAATAGTATGGCTTTGCATGCTGCTTGAAAGCAAATGCAGTTGAGCTTTATCATATCTTGCCAAACATAACAGAAGTAACACCACAATGTAGATCTGCTAAAAATTATGAAGAAAGATAGGAAAATAAATTGAAATATTATCAAAAGAACAAAGTAGCCATTTTTGTCTTCCTTGTCCCTTTTCTCCAAATAATATTGTGGTGGAAAACTTAGCAAAAATTATCTTAGGTAAATAAAGTAATCATTTTATAAAGCTTGATAACAATGAATTCTGGACAGTAAATTATTTTAAAAATCTGTCCTACAGAGATAAGTCATGCTTTCAAGAAATGTGTATTTTAACAATAATAAAAAAAAAAGACTGACATTTCAACCATTATGCTTGAAAAGAATGCTGACATTTTTGTTTAAGGTTATTTTCTTTGAAAAAAAAACTTTTAAAATTGCACAACTGTTAAAGGTGAAGAGGTGCTTTGTGGCCAAATTTCTAATGTCTTTCAGCATTTCAAAAATTACTTCAGTTTTTCAAACATGACTATTCACTGGAGCATTTCAATTTCTGCTTAAATGTGAACCTCATTCTGCACCCAGCTGCTAAGTCACCAGTTCCTTTTGAGAGCTCAGGGTTTCAGCATATCTTAGTGATAAGTTTGCTTACAAAATAAGGCAGGACTCCTTAAATGAGAAAGCTTAATTTATCAGCTGTAATACAGTGGTGAATCAGATAAAATATGCCTCATTGCATCACCTACTGTGATCCAGTCCAAGACAGACTTAAGACAAAAATACCTTTAAAAATGTCTAACACTAATTAATATGTATGGTATGAACAAACAGAATTAAAGAATAGATTAGCCCACTTCTATCATTTTTCTCCCAGGGAATTAGCATGAAAAGCTGCTGATACCAAGTAAGCCAAACTGATGAAGATAAGCAATTGGGCCAAAATGCCTATACAAATAATGTTTAGGGAGAGTTGCTGTGTTAACAGGGCTCTGGGATAGGGAGAGGTGGATGAAGGATGTGTCCTTCCACACATATACTAAACCAGTCTTCAAGTTTTCCTGGGATGAAGCAGTTTCCTGGTATGAAGCAATTTTTCCTGGTCTAAAATTGCAGTTAAACTAGTCACAGATGAATTCCTGCTTAACCTATTTCTCTTTCTTCTAGCATTTCCACAGTTTGCTTTCAGAATGCACTGTAGCCAGGAGACCTAGACACTGTTTGAAAAATAAATCTATATTCTTTATAGAAAGCTAAAAAGAGCATAATTCCTCAGAATCTATAGACTATGTGAAAAATTTTAATGTCTACTCACTAATTCCCATAGCTAATCCATAGAAAAATTGCTACAGTTGACTTTCTACTAAATATTTTCTGGACAGTTGCTGACCTCCTATTTTGCCTGATTACTGAAAGCACATTTATCCCCTGAATATAGACTAGCAAGTATATTACAATGTGCACAGTCTATATTTATACTTGTCACTAAAGCATACTGTTTATGGCCACATAATGGAAGCATACAAACAATTGTCTTCACACAATGATGCACACTATTACTAGTGCTTTGAATTGGCGTCAAAGACAAAAAAAATCTGATATTTAAAATTATATTTAGTGTTCTGTCTCTGATAAGGCTCTCTGTTTTGATGTTTAATAACACAGGCTATAGAAATGTCAAAAATTTTTCTAGCCAGCTTGTTAATTCAAAAATGCTTCTGTGGCAACTTTAGGCACATTCTTAGAGAAAAAGAATGCAATATAACCAAGCAGCTTGCAGCATACAATTAACATGATTCATCCCATTCAAACTGGAAAAATCAGTGAGCTTTTTTTCCAAGTAAAGGCTTTTTCTGGCTTTTACTGATGATACCTCTGTCTCAGCTAACATTTTTTGGGTACTGTGTGACTACGACAGATACATTGCTTAACAGACACATGTAAAAAAGCCCCATAAAATGAAGAAAATTACTTCTTTTAGAATTTTGCTTAAGTTACCTTCAAGAAAATTAAAGGAATAAGATCTATATCCAGTTCACATTTTCAAAAATAAATAAACCTCCCCCAGAGTCCAGCCAGCTCTAGCTCGACTAACAAGATTCAGGTCACAAACTCCAAACTGCAAAATCATTCTTCATAAATAGTAGACATTCACGAGCACTTCTGCAGGACCACTCTTCCCTGGCACAGGTGCTTACTTCTCTTTGCCAACTATAAGCTAGACTGTAGTGTAATTAGTTTAGATCGAAATTAGCTACAACTTTTACAGACATATATTCATGTACATAAAAGAGATGGATATAAAATAATTACCCTGCATAAAGTAACCCCCAGATTTTGATGCCTGAGCTTAACCATGTTTTGTTAGCATTAAAATCAGACAGCCATTTAAAATGCAAGCCTATTCCTTAATTCTAACTTCCCTTAGCACTTTAAATGCAAACTTTAGATTTATATATTTTTAGTACACTGTGTTGCAAAATTCTAAACTCGTCCTATCTTATTCTCACAGAATTGTATTTATGAATTTATCATCATTTGGTCCACTGTGTAATTTGGAAATATATAACCATATCGTTATCCTTCCATATCATCCTCTTTCCTGAGCACTTAAGATACTTAGGCTGTAGTGCAGAATACACCATAGAACCAATGTCAAAAATCCATTTGAACTCCACAACATTCCTAGAACTACTGTAATTGTTGGCTACATATGTGTCAAAGACAAGGCCAATATTCCATTTGGCTGGTTTCATGTTCCCCAGTCTCAATGGCCGGATGCCTATAAGCAAAACTGTTTAGATGCCCATAAACAAATCTGTTGAGAACAGTCTTCAACACGAATAAGAAACAAGGTTTAAACTTGTAGCCCAAGATTTGCCACCAGCTGCCTTACATATTGCACTATTTCATCTGTTCTAATCCACTTCTATAGAATTACAGAGGATTTCCCTTAACCTCCTCAATAATTACAATCAACTAACACACAAATTAAGTTTTCTGTCTTCACTCCTTCAGTTAATCACTACTTTTTGAAAAGAAAATAACTTTTCTATCACCACAACCATTATCTTTTTTTGATGCCAGTGGACATAGTTTCATTCAACCTTCAACTGCTGAAATTTCGTTATCTACATAAGACACCACTTTCTCCCTTTATAGCCAATGGAAAAAAATAGGCATTTGCAAAGGCTGGTTTGGTTCATCTCTCAGGCATCCATTTCAGAATGCACTCACCTCCTGGAAGTGCCTGTTCCTTCAGAAAGCAAGTGCAATTACCTTCGGTAGACACAATTAACCTAGATTAGATCAGATTAATCATATTCTAGGTACAGTGATGAGCTTCTAGATTCTTTCTGGCTAAATAAGCATTCTCCTGACAAAAGACAGTAAAACAACTGTCCAGCTAACTTCAATAGCAAAAAGTTAAATGTATCCTTTATCAGGTGAGAATACACAAAGAAACACCCCTACGCCAGTCTATTCTGCCCTCAAAACATCCAAATCCTCCTAATTTCTTGTAAGACAAAAAAGACAGGATATGAGATATGGAAGTTTCTGTATTTTACCATAGAATTTTATTTTTGCAATAAAAATACTAATCATACTACAGGCTAGAAATAGGTTTCATTGACATAACATTACCTTGAATTTAAGCAACTATTTCACACAGAATGGAAATTAAATATCTATTTGGAAAACTTTAAATTATATCCACAGCAAAACCAGGATATATCCCAAAAAATAGTTTCAAAACTTGTGAGAAGGTCTGCAACTTAGTTTCATACATTTCAATTACACAAACAAGAAGAGCAAATGATTAGGCTTCCCCAAACTGATGGCTTACACATTCACATCTCTAATCTTTACCTATGATGTAACTGTGAGCATTTAAATGGCAGACAAAAGACTGGTGCAATTAACTATGATGAAACGAGGTTTATGTAGTTTACTCATTCAACCCTGTTACACGGAGAATGAGAGTAATGACAATACCCACAGAAAATAAGGAGTGAAACATCATGTGTTCTATACACACTGCATGTACAACATCTCACATTGATAAATTCTCAAATTAAGTTTTATATAAGGGTGAACCACCACACTCTCTGTGAAGTCTTATTCTAAGGTCAGTTGCTACTGTTTGTACCATCACTATATCCAACCTGAAATTCTCAATTTTGCAAAAGCCGGAATCCACTTTAGGTATAGCAATTTTCAAGACAGTGACAGAAATGTAATTACCCCACATGTCCTTGTTTGAATGAATTAGAGGTTTTAACACATCTCAGTAGATATCCAATTACATGAGTTAAAAAACCCTCAAGAATTAAATTCCCTGAAGAGATCAGGCTGGCTGAAAGCAAACAAGCTTTCTGCCACCTCCATAGGCCTGAGAACAGAGCCAGTAATTTGTGGATCAAGTTTCTTAGCCAAAGTAACATTATTGCTGAGATGCAACATAACTGCCCAGCCAAAGGCCAGCCTGGACAAATAAGAGATCACACAGGTGGCTTTAGGACTCTGACTTAACAAGAGACAGCGTGATGCAGAACATGACTTGGGGGAGACTAAAGGATTCTTTTTTTTCATCTTCCCCAGTCACAGGTGGTACATACATGCCCATCGTCCAGAGTATTGGTTTGCTCAAATGAAAACAGAGATTGTTTCAAATATTAAGTTGCAGACCGATGTGCTGAACTCCACTTTCAAATTTGTCACCTTTGTGTGTTCAGATCAATGTATTTGTCCAGATACGCTTACCTAGCAAGTTAGTACTTCAGTTTGTGCTGTACTAGAGAAAAAGAAACGAGTTTCTTCATGTCAAATGTTCAAATAGACTAGTAGGTTTTACAGGTACCTTAAATTTATTATAATTGAGTATTTTTGTACATAAGATTTCCTTTTTTGATTCAAAGACAAATATATTTAGAACTAAGCCTGAAGCAAAGAAAAGCCTCATTACTTGATACGCATGTAGTTGGGGGATAAAATTTGGTTTTGCAGTTACATTCCAATAGCTGGAAACTTTAATACACCTATTACGAGGAACACAACTCATATTACGCTGATTACTTGCAAATTGGTGTAAGCAAGTTCCATTTTAAAATCCATAAAGTTACAGTCTTGGTTGTTTGCCTTATACACTATGCCTATCAACCCTGAAGTACTACAGACCACAGAAAAAACTCCAGTTGTCATGCCTAATTCAAGAAACTGGACTTGATCTCCAATATAAAATGTTGATCTTCATGCTGTATGAAAAATCACATCCCCTTAAAACTTTTTGTTTTATATTTGTTTTATATACTATATATATTACACAGTATTAAGTGTTGTGTAATGCATCCAAAAATTTTTCAGATCAGTTCCTACACTTCAGATTTATGACACTTACTGTACACTATATAGCATGCAGATCACTACAGAAGACAATAACAAAAAGTATCAACGCCCTCAATCTTTTGTCAAATATTAAAACCAAACAAAACAGGCTTTAACCTGCCTATTTGGACAACTAACAGGTTTTTACTGAAGACCCGCAGAATTAACTTTTCCTTAATTAAAGGGATGGCCTCTACTTGCGTAAGTGTATTAGTACATTCACTATTTTAATAGGTCTAGTTTGCTTATACAAGAGCATGTTAGATCAGAAAAAAACAGTTTCCAAGCAAGCTTCTGTAACTTTCATTCTTTACTGAAAATACAAACTACATCTTCCTAGTAAGGAGTTTCATCAATTGGGAAAGGTCTAAAGCAAGCAGAATTAACAGAACTATGATTTCTGGAAAAACGTGAGTGTTGTCTTAAAAAAGTAAGTTACCAATAGTAAAGAAGCCACCTGTTTATCACTGTAAATAACACACGGCTGTTCTTCATTACAAGTGCTCCCACTGGATAACATCCCCCCCAGAAGTTCAAAGTCAGTTTCTTAAATAACTTAAATTCTTGTTGTGTTGGAAGTGTGGACATGTAAATCTTATTGTCATCATCTCCTCCCCACTTACCTTTTCTAACAGGCACTACCCAAAAGAAGGTTTCCATCAAAGACAAAGCAACAAAACCCCCCACTCCTGCATTGGCCACAACTGAGTAAAGCAGCCAGAAGAATTTCAGTAAGGAAAAGGGCTTTCTAGCACTTCATAGTGGCCACTTATTTTGCAATGTGTAGACTCAGGAAGAGTATCTCCTAAATTTAGTCTCCATTTACTCCCCTATCTACTACAAAAGCTACCTGGCTAGTGAAGAGTTTTGACAGAGTTTCATGCAGAGCAAAATAAACTACTTATTGTGTACTGAGTATAGGATGGAGAAAGCCTTCTCCCACTGACTCATTCTGAAAAGCACTGTAGAGAGACATTCCGAGATTATGCTCTCTATTCCATGATGGATGCATGAAAAAAGCCACACTGGACTGATCAGTATTGAAGAATATACATTTTCTATAAGATATATTGATTCTCTTTTTATAGTTTCATATTCTTCTGGTGAGCCTTTGAAGTTAGACAATCCTATAGTAACAACCATGACCATCTTTCCAAGATGACATTCTCCCTCCCATAACCCAAGTATCAACACAGCGTTGAAAAACGGATATGAAAAGATCGATTATTAGTCATGTAAAACACAGGAGAATTTGGGGGCAGCAGCCAGTATGATGATCAACTTCCGCAGCACAAGGCTGAGCAATTCTTCCTCTCCTTCTTGAACAGTGGACAGAAATAGACGCTCTGCTGTCTGTTCTAAAGCTGAATTCGTCATTATTAGATATAAATTATTTTAATGCTGTAAATATACAATTTCGTCAACATCCAGGCTACTAAGTTATGAATAATATTTCTGTGGGGAAATAGAAGGAGCATATAATCTGAATACAGAAATACTTACTTCGAATTTGTCTCTTAATTTCCTTCGAAGAATCTAGCCAGTTCTGAAAAAAACCACAACCAGCATTTAAAACCACTTCAGACTGAAGATGGTGAAGTAATTTCATACAGTGCAGTTAAAGTTTGTATTGTTCAGACATCTGTTCTATTTGAAAATAACCCAGAGAATTCTAAAATTGAACTTGCGATTTGCTAGCGTGTCTCCCCACCCAGGCACATAAATGAAACTGTGTAATGCCACTGCCTTCGTGGTTGTCTTACTACTTTAGACTACTTATTCCCTGTGATTTTAAAAATGGATAGTCTTACAGTGGAGGTATTCCAGCAAATCATATTTGACAAATGCAATTTTCTCTTGTACTCCTTTTATGGACATTAGCAAACTTTTCAGGAATGGCTATGTAATATCTACATGTCTGTGCTATGCACCCATATAGAGTTACTTAAGAAGGTATTTCTTTTGAACTCCAGAGACTTGTTATTCCCATTGTTTGTCTTAGAAGGCATATACATTTTAGTTCTGATAACATTCAAAGACGGTCAATAAAACCTAATCAAATGCGGTGACTTTTTTCTGACCTCCCCCAAAGAAAAGTTCTCTGTGAACGTGTATTATCTTAACACTGATACACTGGCAAGGTTCAAATCTAGATGCTCAGCTCTACTTCAGTCAAGGCAAATAAAGTGATTTTTCCATATTTAGATGCTTCACTATTAAATGCATTCTATCCTCAATACAAAAAATATTTTTAGATAATCTGTGAAACCTATTAAACAGTTCATAGCATTTGATTTACTATTGATCTGTGTAAAGAGACTTTTTTGTGACTGATCATCCAAAAATCTAACTTTGGGAAGTGAGATTGAGAAATAACTAAGGTATAATCACCAGTAACTCAGATAATCCTGATTACTAATTTACCCATAAACGTTCGAAAATAGACTGAATCAGAGACTAGCAACATAAGCCTTTTAACTGTAGTTAATCAGAATTTACTTTATACGGTGTTTGAACCTTTATTTCCCACAGCCAGACATACATACATGAGCATATACATGGAAGAAACACACATGCACACAACCAGCCTGCCAGGAGCACTTAGGACATTTTGAGATACGCAAAGTAATTAGCAACTGACTTGTAAGGTCAAGGACAACAACATTTGCATTTCCACAAACCAGTGCACATATTAGGATCTTTAAAGTCAGAGGGGACCTCAGTGCCAGCGCAAATGCTGCTAAAGGCATACCTCTACCAATGTTTCTTGCCTAACCTAGCCAAGTAGTAGATACCTGGTACAACGTGACTCACCTTTCAGTCTATGGTACCAAACTCCAGATGCAACAATTGTTTTCCGATATCGCATCCCTCAGTCTTTATTACTGGCTTTGCCACCCAAAGTCAAATTTATTTCAAGGAGACAAAACATGCTAGACCACAGTTTTACGGGTCTGTACGGATTAGGAGACTGTGGACCTATATGTTTTTGCACTACTGCAAATCCTTCATGTAGATCACCTCTGCTGACACAAAAACTATGAGTATGACCCAAAATACTGAGTTCCCTGTTATAAATTACCTTGATCCAAGCTGATTTCATCACAAATGCAGCATGTATACATTAGACAAATACTGTTTACAAATTAAATGCAAAACATCCCTGTTATTGTTTTTATAGATTTAATTAAAAAGAAGAATTCCACGTTTCTTCCTTTAAGAAGCCTGCAATCTCTAAATTTCATAGCTACTATAACTCTTACAAAGGAAGAGATAAAAAACACTCCTCCAAAAAAATCTGGATAACATTTATTCTGCTTAAGTCAGAAAAACTGCTATCTGTTAGAAGAACCTTGACATGAAAAAGCCTTGGAAGACAAGAGATGTCTTCAAATAATTTTAGCTGAGACTCACTTCAGCTACAGTTATCATCCTAGGTTTTCAGTTTTGGCATGAATTCCATTCCAAAATTATATACAAGAATACATACATATTCTTCCAATTACAGAGATAACTAGAAGTAGCTTGAACTTTTGAATTTGAGATGAAGTAAAGTATAAAGTAAATAAGTATAGAATATAACATGGCATAGCGACAGCAGAAAACTAAACTAGGATTCGTGAGTATATTTTACTTTCAGTGCTTTATCTTTTACCATTATAAAGTAGCAGAAAAGAACATAAATACAGGTTAAGCTGCAAGATGAGAAGAATAATCCTTTGTTTACAGAAGTTATACAGTTTATTTTTTGATTTTCCAAACCTGGAGTAAGTTTACTGGATGCAGACTTTGCCGCTAACTTTCATTACTGTTCTGTCAAATAAAATCAGATGCTTATATATTCCATTAATTTGTATAATTACAGAGGTGGGGTTTTGTTGCATCTGTGCCTTTTGTTATGGATAAAACAAACACTATTGAAAGAAGCTACCCTGAAATAGACCTCTTAATGCAGAATAGACAGGTCTGTCTTTCAAAACAAAAGACAAAGTGTATACACACTACAATGCTCCAGTAGGCAGAAATCTATTTGTTTAATTTGTGAATGGTAAGGTTATAGATGAGACAAAGTAATAAATTGTCTAAGAACAACAAAATGTTCTCTACCAGTACAAAAGTATTTTGTACAAATCCAGAAAAGCAGCATTTCCAGCTGGTGCCCAGAACATAAGAGCAGAAGCTTTCTAACACTTCTGCAGACCAATTACAGTGTGAATGGAGCATTCATGAATTTTTGATGGTGCAGTGCAATGAAATCACTAACTAAACTTTGGATCAATAAATTCAACATTTGCAAAACAACGAAAGAAATCATTAATGAGTAATTTGATCTAAATAGTTTTAAAATGTTTATTAAAGCTAACAAAAGTCAGTCTGATTTGAAGACGTAACATCTCTCCCAGCTGCACAGAACACCCATAGAGAAGTTAATGGGTCTCCTCCTCCAATGGTACCCCGACGGTGCATTAGGGAACAGCTCTAATTCAAGAGTGCCTGGCATTCAGTTTCCACACCCCACAGCTGCTGTCAAGTTCAACAGCTGGCTCATAAAGGGGTGGCTGTGATGACTGCACAAGAATGAGAAAAACACATCATTCAGCATTTAGGACTGACTGGCCTGGAGGTCAGAGATTCGTGACATTTTAATCTGAAGAGACAACAGTCATAACAGGAGAAAAAAAAAAAAAAAACATCGAAAAGAACTGCTACTGAGATGAAAAAAGAATTCTAACTTACTACAGAGGTGAGCAACAGAGAAGGCCCTAAACCCAGCAAAAGTTCCAAGTCCCCAAGCTTTCTTTGGCAGCTATTGCTGATCAGCCCCCCACACTCCCATCTATTGACTAAATCAAAAAAGAAAAAAACATTTTATGGGTTTTTTTTAAAAAACGAAAAAAAGTTGAGACACTTGAAAGTCAGAAGCATTCGTTAAAACCACACCACAAATATTTAACATACTGGAAACAATTTAAATGATCTTCATCCATGCATTAAAAAAATCCCTTTGAGTAAAAAAATGAGTGCTCCAGTTTCCTGAGCGCATTCTGTGTGGCTACACAATTTCAAACTTACCAGCATGAAAGAAAAGACAAACTTTCTCAGCACAAACCCAGTAATTTGGCCATACTAAGACACTGCAGTAGCTACACTTCATTTTATCAGGATGTGTTTATACCGTAACTGGTGTAAGAACTTCCAAACATGGTGCTGTACAGAAGTGGTAGCTTTGACTTAGGTTAGCTTGAGTGACAACAGCAATAAAAATAAGCAAATCTATATAAACATGCAGATGTTACAGTACAGCCTGTCCAACCTGTAAAAGACTGTAAGCACTTAGCCAAGTGACTAGTTCATGCCAAAGCCTATGTTTTCAAATTCTTCTCTGAAAACCTGTGTATTCCCACTCATCTGGCAGTCACTCAACTTAGAGCTGCACTAGAGGCATAGTACATAGCAGAATGGAACTTTGGGTACAGTCTAGAGCATATGGGCTATCCAGCCAGCAAATATCTAAAATAAACCCCTCCTTCACTGTTACTGACTGACATTCAAAATCTTGCAGTTTCTGCAGTTCACCGTAAATTAAGCTTAATCCTGCAACAGAAAGTAGGAAGTGGGAAACGCAAATCTGCTAGGGAAGACTCCTTTTTCAGTTTCTCCAAATACCACTAAGAACTTACTTGTAAGAAGGCGGCAAAATCCAACAGCTGGGGGGTTTTAGTCTTCATATTTCTCCAGAAGTTTTTAAATAAAAGTCTGTTGTCCATAACTCATGTGACAAGTGGCCTACTCTTCTTTGGAACAGAGTGCTAGACTTAGCCTGGGCATATAAATCAAACCACATGGACCTCATTATCCAGATACTTCTCAATTTATGTAAATACCTCATTTATGAGTGTTGCTACTGTAGCACTTTCATAGTCAATGGATAGGGAGCTGAAGGACTCATCTAGGCTGAAAGGGACCTCTGCAGAAAACAGGTTCAACTGTAATTCAAGGCAGAGCCAGCTCTGAGTTAGACCAAGTTGCCCAGGGCCACATCCGGTCAAGTTTTTAATATGTCCAAGGATATAGACATATAAAAAAACAGATGGGCTCTTTTTAAGGTGTGTTCCTCCATTCACATGGCTGAGGAATACCAAGAAGTCTCTTAGTCCAAGTAGAAGCACAGTAGAAAAAAGGGAAAAAAAGGACATAACTCTATACCAATCCAGACTTTTCTGTTCTCATTATTACTCACAGGATCATCTGAGATGCTCTTCATTGTTACACTGAAGAAGTTATTCTTATAAATGATTTACAAATCCAGAAAAAAAATAAAATATCCAAGTAAAAATACATCAAACCCATTTAATATACGGAGATCTTTAATACAGAGGGATTGAGTATTTGGCTCAATGCTGCAGAGAAAGCCTTGCAGCAAAGCAAGTTACTCTAGGAAACAACTGTATTTGAATGGAAGTTGTCAGAAATGCAGATTCATTCAGACCACTAACTTAGAGTTCATTTCAAGCAGAATAGTGAGATGAGAAAGATGACAGGAAAAAGCAAAAGCTTCTAGACCAAGTATAGTACTCATGTAGTGATATTTCCTGCTACAAATACTGAGATTAAAAGAAATTTTTTCCACTTCAACTTGTAATTATTAGTCTGTTTTCTTCATGAGAGAAAAGATGATTGCAGGTATACCTTTAGCTCATGGACAAAGCAACAGCTGGTCCCTAACTAACTGTAAACGTTCAGATGCTGGGAGAACCTAAATTGGCTTTTGGTAACCAGTGGAATGCATGCCACCGACTGATTTAAGATTTTTCTCAGCTCAGCTATCTAGATGTACTTGACCATTCAACACGTAAGCAAGTGCAAAAGAAGACTGGAAGTTACCAAAAGGTACTTAAGGCATACTATTTGAATATAGTCATATCAAAACACCACTTCATCTCTAAAACTAGCATCCACTAGTGGTAGGCTAGCTCCAGTCTCATCTTTACAAATACCAACATCTTCTATAAGCTTAAAATTAATAAAAAAGCAACTCAAAGGCCTAATAGTTAGAGACTTAGGGACAAGATTTCCTTCATGTTCCTGTTCAAAGCATTATTAAAACACGCATGAGAGAAGACATCAAAATTATTGGAAAGTAGGGTAGAAGATTTTTTAAATTATTTGTCATCCAAAGTTTCCTCTGCTTGTTTAAAAAAAAGTAAATAATTAAAGCATTCAGAAATCTGGGGAGTTATCAGACTGTTAAGACAAAGATACTAGTTAAAATTTCCTGTCTTCACTCGCAAGGATGGCATACTGTTTTACCATACTATTTTACAGTTTTACTACCCAGCCTAGCACTTAATCAATTAGTTTTCCCAAAAAAATGCAGATATTTTAAGTATTCCCCCACTCTAAAGAACAAATGGGCATTTTGTTTAGATATCAACATACATATCAGCATCTTGCACATGTTGCAAGTTTACAGCAGACTAGAATTGACATTTTGCAACACTTTACTTGAATGTTTAATGGTATACATTTAATACAATATACCTCACTAAACCATTGAAGTCCATAGCAACACAGAGAAACAAACAAAACCCTCATACAGGCTTACCTTCTGTTCTGAATTCTCATAAAACAGCAGCCCAAAATAGTCCTTTTCCAGTAAATTGAGATGCTCACACACTTTGTCAAACAGTACTTGTCCTTTTGCTCTTTTCTGGAAAAAAAAAAAAAAGTACTTACTACCAGTAAATGAGTAAAATCCTTAACTGTAGGTACTGTAATTCTATGACATTAGAAAAATTTAAAATATCAATAGATTATAAAGACATAGCTTTCTTATGATACACTGTTCACCACATTTTGAAAGCTATACATATCACTGACAAAAATAAAGACATTTCAGTTTTTTTCAGTTCATCAAAATCATAAATTGACTTGAATGCACAAAGAAAATTCAGTATCTAAACTGACTCAAATAATTTGCACTATTAAGTGTCACTAAATAATTCTTAAATTAGTTTTTCTGGATCTTTATTTTTAAAATAACCAAAGACTCCTTCAAGTAAGCCAACTTTTTGTATGCTAATATCTTCTAAAAATTAATATACTTTCTACAATGCTAATTTCTGTTAACTTCTGCATTTCAAGCACTCTGGCATACACCTCAATGACTTTTATGAATCACGTGATAGGAACTCCCAAGAAAAATAAAGCATGTTATCATCTTCAAAGAGACAAAAAGAACAAGTAGACCACTAAAAGTTGGTAATCAGAGCAATAGAAGTAGCATAAAAGTGTAAGGAGAGCATAAGCAACATGTCTAGCTGCCTATAATGTGCAGGTTTTGAGGGGCAGAAATGAGATGAGGGCTGCCTTCTATCTGTTGATTTATGAACCCTCACAGCACCCAACAAATCCAATGGATAATTAAAAATAAAACATAATCTTAAAGAATTGTATTCTTCCTAAAAGTAGTATTTGTGAAAGTCAGTAACAAAAAAATAAACAAAAAAAAGTTATCACATTTTCACTTGAGGTTAATTTCAATACCATCGCCTGCTACTTTATAGTAGTAACTGAAGACTGCTCATCATTTTTACACACTCCTAAAAAGACTGCTTGCTGTAGTGCAATATTACTATAGCTTAAGCAAATGGCAATTAGTCTTGAAGCTTTTTTCTGCTCTTCTTGGATGTGGAACTGTGAACATAAGCAAGGGCACCCCACACCTCCCTAGCGCTGGTAAGGGAAAGCAGGCCCGGGCCTTACTGCTGTGTGCCAGGTTTTAGGGAAAAGATTTGTTGTACTAGAGATGGCAGCTGACAGGAGACAAAGTTTTAGAGCAGGCGGCTCACAACACCTACACAGAGGGGTAGGGAAGATGAGAATTTCTTTCCACAGTTAAAATTTGAACGTGAATTGCACGGCGCCTCCCGGTTTCAACCAACTCCTCCTTCACGACTGTTCTGCTATTTGTGGCATTCATCAATGAGGCCACAACATGGCATTTTCAGAGGCCTGGCAGCTTGAAGGAATTCCTGCAGTTGCTTATCCTACAGATTTCAGTAGATGCCATACACCACTGCAATTCCACAGAAACGCCGTCAACTGGCCCTGCGTGGGCCCTGGCGACACTGCAGCCATTGTCCCCCGGCCACAGCGGCAGCGGCAGAGCCCTCGCAGCGTGCCCTGGCTCGGCACCTCCCGGCAGCTCAGCTCCACCGCCCAAAACGCGACGGCCGGGAGAAGGGGGAGAGGGGACAAGAGAAGGTATGCACTGCGCAAATAGTGAAGGCATTGTTGTTTTACTCCCCGACAATTCAAAGCTTCATTTATTCAAGATTGCACTGTTCGGCAGACATTGCAGTCCCAAAGATCAGAAAATTTTCAAAGAAACGCTTATAAAATGAGCATAGTTCGCAGCCCAAGCATCACAGCGAGCCAGTGGAACTTAAGAGTCACTTTCGAAATAGGGAGCTGTTTGGTACTTTCAGAAATTCTACTCTTCAGAAAGAGGGATGACTATTTCCCCTAGCAGTCTGAAGTAACCACTTAAATTTTCTTGACAGCCTGACCTTCAGCTCAATAAAAAAAAAATCAGGTAAGAAGAGCTAAATCAAAAGCAGGAAAACTACAAGCAAGAGAGGGTTTGAAGAATCTTAGCCTGCTTAGATGCATGCAATAAACACCATTTTTCTCCCTAAATTGTTGTGCACATCAGTGATCACACTTTACAAAGGCCAAGTTTCAGGTATACACATTTCAACAAAGGAAATCTACAGACTAGTGCAGAAATAATATATGCTATCATTAAGCCCATACCTGGAGTCAGTTCCTACTTATCTAGCTTCTTATGAAGTTCATAAACTAGAAAACGCAGTTACAGAAACATAAAGCAGCCAAATTTCCAGGAAACATATTGCAAGTATAACACTAAAATACTGCACAATTTCTTCTTAGGAAGTCATAGTCAACACAGAACTTGAATACACTGGCAGTGCCCACCGTATCTTTAAAGATCTTTTTGTAAGTTTATAGCTCTTCCACATAAGGAAAAACACCACCATGCTATGAAGAACAAGTTATGTTTGTCTATCTTCTAGACAGCAGTACAATACAAAGAAGATATAGCATCAGAAAGTGACATTTGTAAAGCTCTGTTGTGGATTGAAAAGCATAAGAAGCCTCTCAGTATCAGTAATGGTTCTCATTACAAACTCCTACTTGTAAAATTAAAAGACTCCTAGTTCTTTAATTTTTTTTGATATATATTCTATTATAGTTTTAAAAATCTGCAGAAGTATTTAATTTGCAAAACCAAACTTTTCAAGTGCAATTTCTTTGTAATCCCTTTGGGGACAGGCCTTACCACACAGTTTAAATTACACGATAACATAATTTTTCTGGAAAATCCCACGCTCCTAGGACAGTGTCTATAAACAAGAACTGAAGTTACACAGACAAGACAATTGTTGTGAATCCAGTAATTTCAGAAGTTAGAAAGTGTTTAATAGAAGAGCAGGGGACTCTATAAGGCAGCATTATGGTTTGCACAGTTTAATGTTACTCTTTAAGCTGGATTCTATTTCTTTTTCTACCAGTTGGTTGAGGTATCAAGCGACAGTCGCAACCAATGTGTAAAATGGTAATTGCTAACCTTATATATGTATGTATGATAGGCATTTATGCATAGATATACACACATATATATGTATATATAGCACAGCAAACATTAGCGCTGAAAACAAGGAAGTCTCCTTATTCCGGACTCCAATGTGGAAACAGCAGTAAAAGCCTACGTCCATTCTCAGCCCCTACAAGAAGGAGACCGTATTCAGCCTAGCTATACAAAGAGGCTGAGAAGAAGTAAGGACAGGCTCGCAGAGTTCCAAATACTGAATACGACAGTATTCAGAACAGCAATATTCTGTATTGCCCCCAAGTTAGGCTTTTTTGAAAAGCAAGAACATAGAAAAAAACATACATAACCACGGTTATTCCAGTACCGATTCCAAGTCTGTATTTAGACACCTCAGATACCATCTCATAATACAACCACTTCATAAAACATGGGGTAACAAGGTTTCTGTCTTTTACCTCCTTCTCACAAAAAGAGCAAACTAAAGCAAAGCAATTGTATCAGACAAAAAGAATGGAAATTTCTATGCAGTTAGGAATTAGAATAGGATATTATGGATCTGTTTGTCTATAAAAGAGTTGCCAGCTACAATTGCAATATAAACACCAGTGATGTTCCTCAGGGCTACCAGTTCTGTTCAATATTTTTACCAGTGATCTGGATGCAGGAGCTGAATGTGCCATTAGCAAGTTTGCTTGATGATACCAAACTGTGAGGTGCTGTTGCCTCTCTCAAAGGACAAGAGGCATTGCAGAGAGATCTAGATAAACTGAAGCATCAGGCAGTCATCAGCAGCATAAAATTTAACAAGTGCTAGATTCTGCACCTGGGACAGAGTAACACCAGGCACAAGTATAAATTGGGAAAGTAGGGACCCTGCAGAAAGCGATCTGTGGGTGCTGGTTGAAAGCAGGCTCAATACAAGTGGTGCAGTTGATATACCTGAGGGACAGGATGCCATCCAGAGGGACCTGGAAAAGCTTGAGAAATGGGCCCCACGTGAACCACGTGAGGTTCAACAAGGCCAAGTGCAGGGTCCTGCACTATTGAATAGACAATAGACAGGGGAGTCAATGGTTTTAAACTAAAACAGCATAGATTTAGATAGAAGGAAGAAGTTTCCTACAAAGTGGGTGGTGAAACACTGGAACAGGTTGCCCAGAGAGGTGGCAGATGAGCCATCCCTGGAAACACTCAGTCAGGTTGGACAGGGCACTGAGCAACCCAACCCGATCTAGTTGAAAATGTCCTCCGCTCATTGCAGGACAAGTTGGACTAGATGACCTTTAAAGGTCCTTCCAATCCAACCTAATTCTATGAGTCAGCAGTGTGCCCCAGCAGCCAAG
The DNA here is from genome assembly GCA_013398295.1 of Chionis minor. Taxonomy (NCBI): domain Eukaryota; kingdom Metazoa; phylum Chordata; class Aves; order Charadriiformes; family Chionidae; genus Chionis; species Chionis minor. The sequence goes on along the minus strand of VZSF01007436.1, from coordinate 345,161 downwards.
AGGGCAATGCACATCCCAGGCTGCATGAAACACAGAATCACAGACAAACAAAAGAGGTGATAATCCCACTGTACTCAGCATTGGTGCGGCCTCACCTTGGGTACTGTGTACAGTTCTGGGCCCCACAATTTAAGAAGGATGTGAAGGTCCTGGAATGCATCCAGAAGAGGGCAACAAAGATGAAAGAGCTGGAAAGAATGTCCTATGAGGAGCAGCTAAGAACTTGGGGCTTATCTAGTTTGGGAAGAAGGAGGCTGAGGGGTGACCTCATTGCTCTCCACAGCTTCCTGAGGAGGGGAAGTGGAGGGGGAGGTGCTGATCTCTTCTACCTGGGATCCAGTCATCAGATGCGTGGGAATAGTTCAAAGCTGCACCAGGGGAGGTTTAGACTGGACATTAGGAAGCATTTCTTTACTGAGAGGGTGGTCAGACACTGCAACAGGCTTCCTGGAGAGGCAGTCAATGCTCCAAGTCTGTCAGTGTTTAAAAGGCATTTGCACAATGCCCTTAACAACGTGCTTTAACTTTTGGTCAGCCCTAAATTGGTCAGGCAGTTGGACTAGATGATCATTGTCAGTTTGTCCCAACTGAAAAACAGTCTATTGTATTGCATTCTATTCTTCTTCCTACTTTTTCCTTTCCCTAGCAGTACATGCTGACGAGATCTCTGATGACATTTCTTCCCAGCTCTGCAGAATGGATTGAATGGATAATCAACTCCCACCCTAGGCACTGGCTCTGTCCCTTTGTGGGAAGTACTTTCTGATGGGGGCGAGAGCTGTGGATCATCTCAAGAAAATCTAACCGTCTGAACAAATTTGAAAAAAAGCATGTGCAAAGTATGGTTTGTTTTTGGTTTTTTTTTTTTTTTTTTGAAGTTTACCACGTTCATTTAGTTGAGCTGGTTTTCCGCAACATAGCAAACCATCACAAGGGGAAGCTCCACTAAGCATCTTGGTTGGTGATGTACAAAAAGCACTCTCATACCTGCCCCGCATTTGTATTGCAGGCAGGGAGAGCTGAAAAGTGGCAGCTCCTGATGGTGCAGCAAGCCTGGACACCTTCCAAGCACAGGCTGTTTTGCACAAACAGGAACACCTGTGGAAATGGGACCAAGGGAATACTGGAGTTCACTCCTGCTACAAACTTGCAACAGCAAAGAGCTGGAGAAAGCCAGAGCAGGAGTAGCCCCTTAGAGGTGCAAGATGCACCCTGGGGTGCATCAAGAGGAGTGTAGCAAGCAGCTCGAGGGAGGTCATCCTCCCTCTTTACTCTACCCTGGTAAGGCTGCACCTGGAGTACTGTGTCCAGTTCTGGGCTCCCCAGTTCAAGAAGGACAGGGAACTGCTGGAGAGGGTGCAGTAAAGGGCCACAAAGATGATGAGGGGGCTGGAACATCTTTCTTACGAGGAAAAGCTGACGGAGTTGGGTCTTTTTAGTCTGGAGAAGACTGAGGGGGGAAACTCATCAATGCCTATAAATACTTAAAGGGAGGGTGCCGGGGCGGGGGGGAAGTGGGGACAGGGGGCGCAGTCTTTTTTCAGTGGTGCCCAGTGACAGGACAAGAGGCAATTGGTACAAACTGAAATATAGGAAGTTCCATCTGAACATGAGGAGGAACTTCTTTCCTTTGAGGGTGGCAGAGCACTGCAACAGGCTGTCCAGAGAGGTGGTGGAGTCTCCGACTCTGGAGACATTCCAAACCCGCCTGGATGCCACCCTGTGCAACCTGCTGTAGGTGGACCTACTCTGACAGGGGAGTTGGACCAAATGATCTCCAGAGATCTCTTCCAACCCCTAACGTTCTGTGATTCTGTGACTTCCTCTCAGAGGTCTTTGGGCTGCCCCTGTGCCAGCTCTGTCCCGACAACAAAGTTGGGCAGGCTGGCAGCAGGACACAGGAGGATGCCTCTTTTATCCTGCCCAGGACACTGTCACTACTGGATTGCTGGGAAGTGGCACTGTGACACAGGGGTGATGGGTGCCCGCATAACTCTGCCTGCCACCCCTCTGCACAGCATCCTCTGCAGGAAGGCTCTTACACATCTGAGCAGTCAGGAAAAAGATTTGCAAATCAAAGCTCAGATACAATTAAGCATCTGTTCCATATCAAGTTCATTCAGACTTTTCTTAATTCAGGGTTAAAGATTGATCTAAATTGTACATTAAGCAAACATGCTTTTACTTTGTATTAGCAAACTGTAAGTAACTGCCGAATCTCTGTCAACTCCAATGTATTTCACTTGTTTGTACGTGCATAAAATACAGCCAATGCTGGCATCTTTTAAATGCATTTTCTTATAAATATTTAATTAGACCACTGACTGAATGCAGTAAACAAACCCAATAGGATCTTCATTTGCTTCTAACTAGTAATCATGCAGTTAGGACTTCTTTTTGTTTGTTTAAACTGTGTTGTCCCTACTAAAACCCAGATTATACATAAAAAGCAGAAAATCTAATCAAGTCTTTATCAAAGATCTCAATTTGAAAAAATTATTAAACTTCCTCTCAGCTACCTAAGGAACCACAGAACAAGAGGGGAAAAAAATCAAGTTGATTTTTTTCCATCCTCTTGAAAGCAAGAAGCACATGTAGATCACCCTAAAAGATCAATAACTTCCACCTGCTCCCACAGATGTCAGTTATCAGGAAAAGAGAAGGTCAAAGTTATGTCATTTGCACTGTGCTAAAAAAATTAAACATTGCTTCTTGAAATTTAGTCTCAAACGTTCCAACAGTCTGCTCACTCAAGCTATTAAAATTCAACTGCCATTACATCTCACAAATACTGCACTACTGAATCACGAACCTAAGTTATCTTACCGTTTCATACAGTTCTGTCATTTCAAGTAAGCACAGAGAGTCAATTGTTTACAATTTTTGGCAAATACCACTCATTATCTTTCATCCTCACATATTTTGACACATGTCTCTGATAGCCTTACACATCATTATCCCTATAAGTCAACTGAACTCCCCTTAATGAAAGTAATAAAAGGCAACTGAAAGTTCCTAACAGCTCACATTCTGTGAAAGTTGTTTTAAGTCAGAACTCCAGAACCATTCAAACAACAGTTTATTCCTCTTTCCTACTCTCCAGGCATTCACGCATTACTCTGAGGAGTCTGAGGCTACCTTGACATTATCTCTAGGAGTTACAATAGTTTTAAGGTTAAAATTAATTGCTCATGCTGTTTGTATGCACATATTGTGTACACCTAACCCATCTTCTCTAGTATAATACTTCCACACAATATTATTTTGTGATATATTTCAGAAGTTTCCTAGAGATAAAGAGCTTTGGACATTTTTACTTTAAAGCTACAGAATACAGAAAATCAATCTATTTTGTTAATATGGAACCTGTGGACTTAAGGAACTTTATACGCTTTAGACTAAAAGTTAGAGGGCTTAAATATAACATTTCAATGGAGGTTATTTGGATTCCTTATGAAACTTTCCAGTTTCCCAAAAATCAAAATAAAGCAAGTTTGAAGAGTGGCTGGTATCAAAGTTCGTAACACTACTCCCACTTCAGAGTTTGTAATTCCTCAGAGCAAGTAGACAACATACAGAGTAATCATTTACAGACCACAGATCAACTATTCAAGATACCACTGCAGAGATGCTTATGGTAGAATTGACTGCAGTTCATTTTTGGGAAAAATCAAAGACTGTGAAACACTACAGTAAGAATTTCAAATTACAGTGAACTGAGTAATAGGTTCCACCTGGTACAAGGCTTAGCTTCATTATGCTTACAGGTCATGGACTTTCCTGGGCAAAACTGGAGTACCTTAAATGTTATATCTACACTGGCATTCAGACATATTTGGAGAAGCTATACTCAAGAAAAAGACTCTAAACCAGATCCTTCAATTTTGCATCTACAAAAGCAAAGTAATAGAAGTACAAAGGTAGATGAGAAAAAAACTGAAGGAAGTAATCTGTTTAAACAGTTCTGTAGAAAAAGAATTATTGACTTAAAGTTCAAACTGGCAAGTTGACACCAGTCAGAAGAGACCTATTAAGGCAAAATAAAGAGTTCTAAGGGCAAAAGAACAAACAGATTACTCTCTGAGGTGATAAATTAATTTACAAAGTAACTCTCAAAAAAGAGAATAATCTGAGATGTGCTTTATGTTGGAAGCCAAACATCAACCACGTCAGGCATGCCCTGGGCAACAGGAAAGACACGTGAAAACAAGCCAGAAGAAATAATTCCATTGTCAAACAACGCTAGGTGACTGCAAAAAAGAAAAGCAATAATCAATATACAAAACGTACAACTGGCAAAGAAACAAGAAGGGTACAAATGTACCTGTACTCCTACAGAAATGTTTGATGACAAATTCTGAACTACAAAAAGAACAGCATCAAATTATAGTCATTTGCAAAGATGTCTCTATATCACAGTAAAAACATTCACCATGAGTGTACTGGTTTTTGTTCCCCACAATTTCATATATAAGCTCATTTATCAACATGTTAAAGCTTTTTTTTTTTTCTAGCTGAGCATCTCCTATCAGTTTCTGTTCTGTGGCATTCACCAGCAAATGACACAATATGTCAGAGAAGACCCACGCAGGAATTTGCTTTCAGAAACATTTTGTCACAGAAAGTAATTTTTGTTTACTCTGAAGTATTTCTCAATGCATTCTCCCTGTCACATATAAACATACTTTTTTCCCCCCAGAAAGTGCACTGACTTAGTACAGACTCCAACAAAATGTGTTGTTATGCAGAAGTTACGTTAATTTAATTTTAACTTTAAATTGTAATAAATGTGAATTTTATTCATATAACACAAGCTAAGTTTGCATATTTACCTAATATACCCAAAATAAACTAAACTAATTCCAGTTAGAACAAAGTGCATATCGATGCAAATTTGGTACTGATATAACTAAGTTTTTAATTGCATTGCAATTTCTGCTGGTTTGGTTTTTTGTTTGTATGTTTTTTTTAAGATAGTACACAGATTCATCAGTTCCTTATACATATTTGCCCCCAAAATTCAACACCTTTCTGAAGACTCGAGGTGGGGGGGGGTGGAGGTAGACTGACATGATATACAATTCCTGTATGCAAAATCAATGTCTACCCCTGACCTTTTCAGCTGAAGATTATGTAGCATTAACCCTTGCTTACATGGTATAGGGATAAAAACCCCTAGAGCACTCCAATTTTTCATGTATACACAGGATTAAGTTTTACACTGGTATTTCACAATGCACTTGCGAAACTCCATGATCAAACCAAATCCCCACACATCTTCGCAATTGTTGCCCAGCTATAAAAACACAACAAACAAATAAAAGTAATCAAAGAACAGAAAAGCTAGCAAGACACTACAATCTACTTGCTGTCCCTGTCTACTGGTTACTGTCACAGACACACTGCATTTTCAGCCTCAGCAAACTGTATGCCTCATTCCAGCCTCTGAGAGTCAACCTGACTAACTGTGCTGGGGTGGGGGACAAAGATGCTTGGGAAAAAAATATTTGTGTGATTCATCTGCAAATAAACCTATATTTTCTCCCCAAATTTAATGCTATTGTTTGTTAAAAAATGGTTAAGTATTTCAAAGGGTGGTGACTCCACAACCTATCTAGACAATCTGTTCTGGTGTTTAATCACCCTCAGTTGATATATCCTCACATTCACATTTCAATTAAATTACCTGTGTTTCATATTGTTCTCATTTCTTCTCATTCTATCACACTGGGCGCCACTGAGAAGAGCCTGGCTCCATCATCTTTGCTCATCCCCCAGCCAGGTATTTGTACACAGTGCTAAAACCTCCCTGAGCCACCCCCTCCTCTCCAGGCTGCACAGTTCCACCCGTCAGTCCCCTCCTTGTGTGCAAGATGCTTAAAGCCTTTAATCAATGTTGCAGTCCTTTGATGGACTCTCCCCGGTATGTCCAAGTCTCTCCTGCACTGGGCAGATGAGAACTGGAGCCAGCGCTCCAGGTATTGAGCGGAGAGGAAAGACCATCTCCCTTGACCTGCTGTCAACATTCTTCCCACCATAGGCCAGGAAGCCACTGGCCTTTGCTGCAAGGGCCCATGGTCACCTTGCCCATGATGACACAAAAACACTCCTCCCAGTCCTGTCCCATCCCGCCCAGCGCTCCCAATTCTTTCCCTGCAAAGTGGCTTTCCAGCCACTCAGTCCAGCCTGTTCTGCTACAGGCAATTGTTCTACCAAGGTGCAGGACTTTGTATTTCTCTTTGTGGAGTTCACAACATCTCTCCAGCCTGTCCAGGTCCCTCTGATGTATCAGCCACTCTTCCCAGTTATATCATCATCTACAAACTTGCTGAGGACGCACTTTGTGCATCACCCGGGTCATTAATTGCCTTGATATCAGTGCCTTTAGTACAGCATCAATGACCAGCCTTCAGCTGGATTTCAGGCTGCTGATCACAACCTTTTGAGGCCAGCAGTTGAGCCAGTTTCTGGTCCACCTCACTATCCACATAAGTTTTACCCCACATATCATCTGTTTGCCTAGAACAAACGGGAAAGCGTCAAAGCCTTGCTAAAGCTGAGATTACATCCACAGCTCACCCCTGATCCACAGAGCTAGTCACCACATTGTAGAAGGCATGGATTCCCTTTGATAAATCCATGCTGACTGCTCCCCAAACACCTCCTCGTCCTCAAGAAGTTTGGAAAGGATTATTTGCACCATAACCTTCACAAGGATTGAGGTGAGGCTGATCAGCCTGACATTTCCCACATCTTCCTTCTTGAAAATAGGAGTAACATTTGTTTTTTCTTCCCCCTGCCCCCCAAATCCCAGGAACCTCCCCTGGCTGCTGGGACCTTTTAAAGATGATCAACAATGGCCTCATAGTAACGACAGCCAGCTCACCCAGCACTTGCGGGTGCATCCCATAAGGTCCCATGGGACTTGTATCTCTAGTTTACATTTTCCCTAACCTGACCCTCCCTATTCCTGCTAGTTTCCAAATTGCATCTTCAGGCTTTTGCCAAAATTATTTACTGATAAAAAGATGATCAAGCTGCAAAAGTAAAGCTTTTCTTAGTAAAACAGCTTATGGATTAGGAAAATGGGAATCAATACTGTTTTTTCTTTCAAAGATTCAAGTACAACCCACTTCAAGATTATCTATTAAGATTCTAGTGAATCTAAGGTATATAATACCTGAACTCAACTATCAAGTCTCCTCACATTACAATGATACCACTGCTGCAAATTAATAGTATAGCGTTGTACCTACTAATTGTCCACAAAAGTTTCAGTATTTAATTACTGTTGAGAATCCTATCAGCTTATACTACCTACAGCATTGATCTGCATGCTGACACCAAAGCTACTGCATCATGGCTTTATGTCCTTTTATGCCCTTTCTCAGCTATTGTCTTATAAAAATACATGCAATAAGAATGAACAATGACAAAGTTTAACAGAGTAGTTGCTGTGTCATATTTTTGCTTTCACACTCCTTTCAAGTTACGTGAATACAAATTGATGCAGTTCTACAAGATAAAAGGAATGCGATTGTAACTCAAACAGAAGAGAGCTCAAGAAATAGCGTATTAGCTCAGATTTTATTACTGATTTATCATGAAGGTTTAAGATAGCAATTAGAAAAAGACAGGCTTATACCAAAAGCTGTCTCTAAAATGACAGTAATGAAAACAAGGTATTTTTTAGTTTTACTTCCTCATTAGCAAATGTAAATAAAATATAATGAAGTTGGCCTACAGTGCACAGGAAAAACACAAAGGAATGTCTCAACCACGGAAATTGCTCCAAATTAAAGCCTGATTTACTAGAAAGTCAATCAAGATAAACTGGGCTTTAAACTTAGTGCTTGGACTGCAGAGTTTTTGTTTATTTGCTTTTAAAGTCTTATATCATTTCTGTTAATTCGTAAAGCAGAAATAAACCAACATTTACCCAACCACTAAATATTAAAGGAAGATTAAAGAGAAGATCAGTAGCAGAAACTGATCTACCAGGATCCACTGCAGAGAGCGTAAAATGAAATTTCAGTTACTAGTTGAAGCGGCTTTCTGAGACTTTTGATTATTAAGTATTTTGATACAGTAGTAGAGCACAAAAAGCTCTACATGTATTTAAGAACATTAATTCATTTATAAAATTGCAGTCAGCACTGCTCATGTCCTATAAATGATTCAAATGAACATATAAACCAGATTGCTTTTATTTCACTTTGTCCCCCTTCCTTAATTTTTGCTTCTGTTCTTACAAAGTCTTATTTATTACAAATAATCAGAAAACTTATTTCTTGCCAACCAACTTAACTGAATCATGACAGACTTAAAATAGAATCTTTCAGTTGCAAATGCAAATGGTACCTTTTTAAATCTGTGGTAAGCCACAATTTCATTTGAGTCTCATTCTGGATGGTGGAAAAGCCCAGGAAGATAAAATTCATATAGCTTTCAATTAATGCAGAGATACCAATCAGATTTAAGCATCCTGATTTACATGAAAAATTACAAGAACTCCGGGGTTACTACATCATCGATGTCAATTTTTGGTTTTATATCTAATTTCTCTATATATATTGATAAGAATATACAAATAAAAACACTTTTCAAGTACTTTTAGATTACAAAATTCCTGCAGCTTTAGGCCATAAGTATGCAAAACCCTACACAGTTTGTTCTGGAGAGCAATTATTCTGTTGTATATTTTCCATGTTCATGTTCTGTTTATTCTGATAAATTTTTTTCTTCTGTAAATACATCATAAAAAAGTAAGTACACTTAACTAACATTAACAAAGGCTTCACTATTGTTTTTTACAGTTGAGTTAATTTACAGTGAATTGGTCTACATTTGACACTGTTAGGGAGAGATCCTTATAGGGGAACCATACACTGAAATGGTTCAGTTTTACAATCAACAATAAGAAAACAACTGGAGGCTTCAGAAAGCTTGTTTTACTAACAACTATAAACCAAAAACTTTAAAAAATCCAGAAAACTGCAGCATAACATTCCCAAAGAGTATTTCATATTGATAAACAACAAATAAGAATTTATTCGCTGATAGGAAGAGTTTTATTTGAGAACAGGTTTGAAGAAAGCTGTACTAATGCATGAAATATGACTTAAGTTGTGATAAAACTTCTGACCGGTAGAAGACAGGTAGCTTTTTTTACTCTTATTAGTTTTGCAAGATCTTGAAGGACAGGTGAGCAATATCCATCCAGTATTATAATACAGTACACAAAAGCACTTGTACGCAATAAGCAAAGAAACTACTAGGAAGCCTAATGAAATCCACAATCTAACAGTGTAAGGACGGGACTGACTGACAGACACTGGGAAATGAAACAGCACAAGAGAAGACACAAGGCTTCAAGCAGAAGCCTGCACTACCACATATTACTTAGTCAAAAATTTAGCAATTTACATTGGACAAAAACAGGAGTATTTTCAAGGAATCATCTGGGTCTACAAAATGCCATAATACCACCCCTGTTTCCTTCTTAGATCAATCTGAAAGATATACCTAGATGTCAGGTTTTAGAAAAGGTGCAAATTGTAACCATTCTTTGTAACTCAGATAGTTTGGTCATGCAAAATCTAACAGCTACATTCACAGGTGTAGTCCAAAACAACTGTTTTTTCCCCCTAATACCAACCAAGACAGAAGCATAAAGGAGGAGTTAGCTTTAGTGAAGAAACCTATCACCTCTACAACAAATATTAATTCTCCACATAACTACCAATGCATTGTGGTTCTAATCCTCGCTTAAAAGTATTGCTGTGGGCATTGCATTAGATACCATTTCGCAGAGCATGCTCAATCATACCATGTTGCTTGGTTACACTTTTAGCTTACTGATCCCATACATGAAAATGATGATATTCTAAACTAGCAACTTATATGGCCATAGAAACGTCTCACCACCTTATAGCCACCTCGTATGACTACAGTAAACAGCAATGAGGCAAATTCCACACAGAGAAATGACTATGCCCAGAAGCAACAAGCAGAAGTGAAGCATCAGAAAGCCAAACAGACTTCACCAGCTATTCACTGGATTCCTCTTTTCTCCCCTCCAAGGAAGTTTACAAATAAGTGGACCCAAGAACAGCTTAGAGCTCCTGTCCTGTGAAAGCAACTGCTGTAGAGCCAAGGTTTTTTTAGGACTGGGATGCAGCTGTGCAAGGAAACCTTGCATTATTAGAATCTGCCTTTCTTGCTACTAGGTGGAAGAACTTCCAAAAATATCACCTATACAACCTTTGAGATACAAAGCTAAATTCTTCTATGAACATGCAAATTCTTCTATGAACTGCTTGCAAAGTTTATTAGAATTACAAAACAGAACTAAGCAAGTTTTAATGTGTCATACAACTGACCGGCTGGAAGTACGGTTCCCAAACAAACTGTCCTACAAGGAACACCATCTTCTTTCCAAGGGGGCACCATATCCCAGTATTAAATAAATAACCTTATTTCTGGGGTATCCATCAATCCAGCATGAAAGAGCGAGTTTCTAGTTAAAACAATTCCCAACCCTTCAGAAAGCGTGCCTGAAAGTCATGCAGTTTATAATACTGTTGCATCTTCTACTGACAAAAGTGATTACAATTGAACTTTATTAGAAATTTCAATAAAAGAAAGAAAACTATATTAGAGAACTGCCTCTCTCACCTTTGTACTGAAGTGACTGGCATCTTTTAGGAGACAGGACTATCCTGAAGTAATCTGCTGATAAGATCTATTTACTACCTTACTCATATAAAAATTCCCATAATACATCAAATCAAAGATTTCACTGAAATAAGATTCAGAGTGCAAATTTTTTCCTCCTCTTATGTTTCATAATTTAATCCTGATCTAAAATACTAAACAACTACTATTGGACTTTGAACTTGGACACTACTGTCAGACTGAAAGAGTGTGTCTATATATATTTTTATATATATTTTCAAAGGCTATTAAAGCCATAAAAAATATGAAGCTATTCTCCATTTAGCTCACAATCCCTATCGTTGTTAGTGATCTTAAATCAGATTTAACAGACAAATATACACAATATTGTAAACAAGTAATTCATGGAAACATGAAAATTTGGAACAAGAACATAACTTTAAATACAAATATGTATTTTATACCTGTAGCAGAATTTTTCATTGAAGCAAACTTTTTTAAACTGAGAAAATTTTTAAAAATAAACAAACTAAAGAACTCAAGACAACTCTATTAGTACATGCAGCACTACCTTCAGGAAAACCTTAATCTTTGGCAAAAAAAA
>VZSF01007436.1:283603-333469 GCA_013398295.1 Chionis minor | reverse complement strand
CCCCCCAAACCAAATTTAACAAGAACTCCAGGAATTATACAAAACTAAAAACCAGGATAAAGTTAAGATAATNAAAAAAAAATTAAGTTTGACCTGTCAGACTATCGCCATTGAAAGGATTTGTATACTGCATTTTATCTTATTTGCTAGTGTACCTCAGACTGCGTTTTTAAGGATAAACTGGTAAGGTCTTAAAGACCGAGTTTTAAACTGAAATGTTAACTGGCCCTTAATGACAGCAATATGAATGTAACATTGTAATGAGCTCACTAGATATACAAAAATGTATTTGTTACATTCTCAGTGCAATGAAAGCAAATTTTCTTTTTCTCTATAGAAAAAGAGCTCTTTATAGAGAGATTTGATGCCTTACCTCTAGGTCACAGCTGTATTCCGTGCCATCCAGAAGCATCACTTTACACTGCACAGTTTTACTTTTCTTGGGAGACTTCTGAGGAATGTTTTCTGTTTTAATTTCAGCCGTCTGCACTTCTTTTGTCTCCCTTTTTTCTTCTTGTTTTTCTTCCTTTTCCTCTGCAACTTTCTCTACTTCTGTTTCTTTAACATCTTTGGCAGGCTATATGAAATACAGTTAAACAATGATTGAAACTCAGGAAGGTAGATATTTTTAACTTGGTCATTTCTTTTATAAGATACTAATAAATAAGACATTAAGCTTTCATTAAAGTTATGCACATACTGGAAGCACAATAACCAGTGTAAGAATTAAGGTCTTTCTTTGGGGAGAAGAGATTCATGCTCTCAAACCGTAGAAGGTGCTNTAACAAGAACTCCAGGAATTATACAAAACTAAAAACCAGGATAAAGTTAAGATAATACAGAACCACAGAACAGTTGAGGTTCGAAGGGTCCTCTTGAGATCTTCTAGCCCAATGCCCCTAGGGCTCCTCTATCCAGGACCGTACTGCAGTTGGTTTTTGAGTATCTCCACAGATGGAGATGCCACAATCTCTCTGGGCAAGCTCTTCCCATGTTTGACCCACCACAACAGTGTAACAGATTTTTTGTGATTTGAGATGGAATATCATGTTTTTAATTTGTGCACGTTGCCTTTTGTTGTTTAACTGCATACCACTGAGAAGAGTCTGGTCCTTTTCATTCCCCTTGACCCTTCTCCTCTCCAAGCTGAACAGTACCAGCTCTCTCAGCCCCTCCTTATAGGAAAGATTCTCTATGCCCTTAATCTTCTTCTCCACCCTAGAATGTGAGGTTTGAGTGTTGAGAACTGACATTCAACTTTTCAAAAAGAAAGACTCCAGTGCGCTGCAGTTTGGCTTGGAACTCAGCACCAACCTGCCAGAATGAATAAGGACAGTGACCACAAGCATGGTTTGTATGTAAAGGACAACAAAAATTGAGGTTATAAGGACTCAGAAATAACCACAACAAATAACAAATTAATCACTAAGGAGGTATTCCTGTGATCCAGTGGCTTCAGAGACAAAGCTGACTTAAGAAGTTTCTCTTATCCTTGCTTACTTCTGCCACAATGATACAGTTCAATGTTCCTTCGAACTATGCCAAAGTGTGAGATTACACTAAAATTAGATATCTAGAACAACTGAAGCAAAAAATGGTGTGCCACAGAGCAGGAACCTTTAAAACCAGCTACGCTATTCATAACTGTATCAACCCAACTGCACAAAAGGCCGGTTAGCTGTCATTTTTTCCATTATATGATCCTAACAAAGCCTTATGTGAATTACATAAAACATGAATCAGGTCTCACTATAATTTCTCCAAAGCATCCATGAGCCTCCTCACACGTACCTGTGTTTCAGCACTACTAACAGAGTGTTTTTCTTCCTTATCGTCTGCTTTAGCATCGTGCTGATTTTCAGCGGCTGCTTCTTCTGAACTCTTTTTTGACTGAGCCACCCCCTGTGGTGTTTGGCGTTCACTTTCTTCAACCACTTGTTCTTCCCCTGTGGTCCTTTTCTTGGTCCCATCTTTGGGCTCTGCCAAGGTGTATGATTTTTGTTTCTTAAGCCAGGGGGGAAAGAAACGAGAAATACCCTTGCTTTCAGGTGAAGCTTTTTCCTTCTTCTGGCTACTTGGACTACTTTGGCTAGTTGGTGCTGGGACAGAGGAAGAATCTTGAACTTCTTCAGAGGACGTTTCCCTGGACTTTTCATTTACTGGAGTCTGTGATGCTTCTTCAGGCTTGTCCTTGGCTTTATCTGGTCCCAGCTGCTCAGAATCTTTCTTTACTTCAGTCTCTGAGCCAACTTCAGTTGTCATTGTCAAAACTTACACTAAAAACAGCAACAATAAAAAACAGTTTAGCTATGTACCATTACTACTTTTACTGACGCTTACATTATTTGCAGTAATTTATAGTAACATTCTATAAGAGTTTCTAAATTAAAGTTATTGGTATTAAAGAAATACTTCTTTTCAAATACTCAGCTCACCAGTAAAACCAGTGAGCTAAAACTTAGTGCTCTGAAAATAAAAGATTTTCAAAAATACTACTCTAGAGAGACAGATTTAACAATAGTTTCCTTCTCCTTGATACAAGTGTGTGTGCTCACTGAAATGCACTTGTTTTATTATAAGCTACTCCTATTATTATCGGCCAAGATTATTTCATCAGTAACTTCAGTTCTCTTTCCAATGGACTCCTTGACTGATCCAGCAGCTCAGATTTCAGAAAAGCATCCACCTCCACTAGTTAAACTGATAGATACAACACCCCTACTATTCAGGGACACTCACCAACAGAAAACAAGTTTTATACAGAAAGTCTTTTTAAATCAAGAAAGACTGCATGCTTCTAGTTGTTCCTTTTTACATTAAGTAAAGCAATTCTTGCCTTAAAAGAGGCTCAGTTAAAAGATCTGTACTCTCAGACTTTATATAACTCTTCCATCTTCCTTACCCCATCCATACCTTTTTAGCAAAGAAGCAATCAGTAGGCTTACAGTTGACAGCACCAGATGCAGACATTGATTTTAGATGGGAAGCCACAATCTCAGTATTTAAGTTTTAGTTTATAGTCAAATCTGTTGCATTTAAAGATGAAGGTGTATTTTTACAATTCCCTTATCTTAGCCCATGGGAAACCAGTGGTAGGGATGGAGGAAAATGATTAGAGCAAGCTTACCAAAGAATAGAAAAAAAAGGACGGTAAGAACAAGACTGAGTATAAAAAAACTTCAGAAATTTAAAATCCGTGATACTGTTGAAATTACTAATAATGCCAGGAAGAGTACTTTTTTTTTAAAAAAAAATAAGATTGGGTTCTTAATCATGAGTTTATACTGATCAACATGAAATCATACATAACTCATAGTCCCACTACTTCTGCATGCTCTTCCTTCAGTGAAAGTAAAGACAAATCATAACACTATAACAACAGGAGATACAATAATAATCTTTAATTTTAATATTATTTGCTATTTCTTGAAAAACATTAACTAGAATAAACAAACTTTGTTAGCTGTGTGGCACTGGATTTTGCTGCATTACTTTGAAAGTGTAATCTAACTAATTTTTCCAATTTATTGAAGTGAGCCAACAAAAATAAGCACACCAGGGTCCAACAAACATTTTAAATGGTTAGATCCCAGCAGAAGTCACCGATATTTATCTACAACCCTTCTTCAAACAGTTAAACTGATGGTCTGTTTGTCTAGCCTGAACATTAGCAGGTTAGTAACAATCGCTTTTATAAATTTAAAACATTGGGCTCTCCCCATTAAAACTGACTGCCATCAGTGCCTGCCATCAGAGTCTGGAGTCCAGCAGCTCATGACTCCTGCTGAACTCAACACCTGCTGCCCCCTGCCCATAAAAGAGTCCAGGAGAAGGTAATCTAGTTCAGGCTTCGTGCAGTTCACTTGCACACCACTTCAAACTGTACTTGAAGCCAACTGGAAACTAGTTTAGATCACAAGACAGCAGCAACATGTCGCCTCTAGGTTTCCAAAGCACATCCCTAAGCAGGCCTTCTGGCAAAAGAGATAGACAATATTGAGCCAAAGGAAACAAACTTGACAGTTACCTTAGTAATATGCTTAGACATAGGAGCCTTAAACCTACAGGCAAATTCATAGTAAGCAAGCATCTTGAGATGAAAAGTAACAAACTACATGTTGTATGTGTGTCTTATTCATTACTTTAAACTTCACTATCTAAACCGAAACATTAACCAATAGGGAAGTTAAAAGGAAAGTTAATATCTTCACTACTATATTAGAGATACTTCTGAATACATTTCAAGTTTAAATATTACAGCTATCTAGTTATTTCCTTTGCTTTTTATGAAAACCCTTCAAGTTTTAATACTGTTAATAAAGTTTATTGTCACAGAATATTAATATTTATGTACGTATTACTTATCTCCGAGGTAACAGGCCTCTGAAAGGCAAGCTTCCATTTGCCTAGCTGTTAAGATTGAAGAATTTGCTATTTCAAGCCACATATTAATATGACAGTTTAAAAGCTGCTATTTTTAGCAGCTAAATTGCATTTTGCTATCACCTTCATATTTTACACAGAACTGCTGTGGTTTTTTCCTAATGGTAAGTATCAATCTCAATAATAATAGTACTACTAATAACGTAAAAGTTTATTATCAAAATGAACAACATATAGAAAACCGAAATCAACATGCCCCGAGAGAAAAATCCACAAGCTTCTGCTGATCAGAGAATAGCAATCAACTCTGCTTAATAAAGTCAAAATGGAAGTTTCATTATTAACAGAGATGGTGACGATTTTTTCTCACACAGCTCTAGGAAAGAACCAATTTATTTTCAGAAAGTAGCTAAAAAAATTCTTGAGAACTTGATAAATGAATCTTCAAAGAACCTACAGGAAAAGGAATATCACTGTATTTCCTACATGAGTTTCTTACTTTTCAAAATATGCAGAAATGCATGAAATACATGTACACACTAATAAAAATCAATCATTCTTGACATTAAAGTCATATTTTGCTTGTATAGTCAAACGGGAGGCATCTCCAGAAAATTCCTTAGAACTAAGCAAAATAAATCGTTCTGTAAACAGGTCCCTATGATATTGTTCTAACAATAAAAGAACTGAGGATACTACGTTATGCATTTTTACTCATTAAATTTAGACAGGATAGCAGTGAGCACTGAGCAAACTCACTCAGTGTCAAACAAGAAAGGTTCCGCATCTCCAAGTGCCCACTTTTTTCATAACGCAAGTTGTATATAGAAGGAGAACTTAGTTTTATACTGCAAAAGCAAGGAAAACTTGTTACAGCCCCAGTCTTAGTAGGCCTGTCCACCTATTGGGAGGGAAGTGGGGGACAAAGAGAAGAAAAACCTTAGCACTTCTTTGCTAAGCCTACAGACTTCCTTATACTCCTAGCACTTTGAGTGACTTGTTAGAGACAGATGAACTTACTGAACAAGTGCACTGACCAAGAGCATACAGCATAGTTTTCACAAAATATCTACCTTCTCTAGCACATAAGCTTGATATAGTTCTTTTTTCTAGTTTCATTTTGTCACAAGAATTAAGCGTCCCTTGAGAAAGAGAAAAATCAGGTCTACCTGTCCTTCCCTGCACTCACTTCCTGTGTACTCACTATTTCAATGCTCTGTCAGATCCTCCAGTTTTGTAGTTCACAAGAAAAACAGGGGTAGCGGGGGACAACAACAGAGTCTACTGCTGCAGGTTGTAAAGTCTCTGATGTTACCTTCACTACAGTCACGCAGATCAAGAAACTAGGTTATCTAGAAATGGCTTTTTCCTTGATCTGAGAGGGAAGACCTTGCAAGATCCCATCCAACCCTGTGTCTTAATGTGGCAGAAAGAAAATGGAAATAAGAAGCAGACAGAATTTCTGTCAGAAGTGAAATCGGGAAGAAATAAACCAAATTAAGTTGCAAATTTACAGTTCTAAACTTTAGCTGCATCTTTTCTTCCCCTCCTGTCTTCAAGGAAGCATTGTGAACTCTCATTTGCTCTTAGTATGTAGCATAAGCACACTAAGTATTTTCACCCCTTTAATTTTTTTAAGCCCTGTAACAGGTGCAGCAGGATAGGGTTCTCCTGATCTTACCTCTTTTGGATTGCAAGGCCAGGCTGGATGGGGCTTTGAGCAACCTGGTCTAGTGGAAGGTGCCTTTGAGCATGGGAGGGGAGTTGGAACTAGATGATCTTTAAGGTCCCTTTCAACTCTAACCATTCTATGATTCTATGATTAAATCTGTGTTTTGTTTTCAAAGAATGAGAGCGAGGATCTTGCAGCAAGAGCGGACAACAGAGAAGAAACCTTAGGGAGATGCTCAAACAGTATTACCAAAGTCCAAGCAAAGAGGAGAAAAAAGTCTGTGCAGATTTTGCAATTGGCATTAAACCCATGCACATTAATCTACTAGTGATTACATCTGTACCCTTTTGTAATCCTCCTGAAAACTTGGCTCATGCAAACTGAATGCCTACCCAAAATGCAAGAACCAACATGGGAGTGGTAGGGCAAAAAGTATTGGAAACAACCTAGCAATTTCTGAAGAGGAATTAAGTTTGTTAAAACAGGTTCGACTTCTACGGGGAGTAGATGTCCCGTCCTAATCATAACTCCTACCACCTTCCTCAAGCAAGGGTGCTGGCCAGGAAGCAACTGAAGACAACAGCTGTTCTCTCCTTTCTCCATTCTTTCATTCCTCTCCCTTTTATTTCACTGAGGAGAAACAAATGCTGGCCAGTTGTTCAGACCCGAAAGCAGGGCAGAAGACTACATTCTTTCCTTACCACTCTCTTTCCTCTCAAATATACAGATTTATCAGTCAGTTGATACCTTTCTTCCAGTTCCTACTATAAGTTCTTGAAATGTAGTTGTCTGAGCAGAAGGATTCCTGCCACCATAGATAAACCAGAAACAGAAGACATATCAAGTATAACAGGAAGTTTTAGATATATATATAATATATATAAAAATCATCCTGCTTCTATTGAAATAAATTACAACTCACTAGTCTAAAAGCCAACACAGGTGTCTGTGCAAGTTCTGCGATTTTCTGGATCACCATATTATTAATAATTTATTTTAAAAATAATTACCTTCATAAAAACTAACTAATTACACACTCAAACTTCCAAATATTAATGCACACCTAAAAGAACAAAAAGAGAGCAAAGAACATCTGAAAAATATATATGAAAACCTGAAACAAGGTCATGTGTACTTTCCACTAAGTATTTAAGAGTTTTTTTTGTTTTGGTGTTTTTTTTGGTTTGTTTGTTTGTTTTTTTTAAAGAAAGTGTTATATTTCTTGTCATATTATTGATTTGAAGCACAGAAGACTGCTCTCCTGTTTCACAGTTGGTTAGGACAGGTCATTTTCGAACCTTGCTTGCTAGTTTCAATACATAAAATTTGTTGATATAAAAACCATAGAGAAGTAAAATCCTAGCTGAAACAGTCATTCAAATTTTAGAGCGTTAAAGGGTCTGGTTTAACCACTAGGTAATACCTGAGGAACTTGGTGCTACCCTCAGATTTTTTTCAAAAGCATAAATCAGTTATTTTCTGTAGAGTACAATAATTTATACTTCAAATCAGACTAAATGTACTAACCAAACTACTTTCTTTTACATTTCTGTTACATTTTAAAACTTGTATTTTATCATCAGTATGTAAACAAGAAAAAACATAGCATGGTTCTGTGTAGCACCACTGTGCTGCATCATTTTGCTGAAGGTGCCAATATAACTTGCACATATTCTATTAGCAGACAAAGCAAAAGATAAATCCAGTTTCATCTTTTGGTCATTATTTAGGTGAATTACTACAATTGCAAAGATATGGACCTCTCTGAATGCACACAAATAAATTAACAACTAAACAATACAGTTTCCAACTTTGAGATCCTTAGGGAAGTAAGAACACCCCGGAAGTTGTCTTAGTCACATCAATCCGCAACATTTACATTGCATGGCTTCCAATAAAATATTGATTTGCAGTCAAGCATTAACTCAAAAAAGCACCAGTTCTCCCACAGGAGTTTGCATCCTTTTCTGTATTTATACATACACAGGACTGTAGATACATACAAACAGATATACTTTGACTACTGAATTTAATAATGTGGATTAAGTTCATTTTTAAGCACATTCTTGAAAAAAACAGATGAGACTAAAGTGAAAGACCAACAGTTTAACAAACCCCTGAAGATGTTTAAAGAAGTTACAGTAGAGAACCCACAGGAAAACACATATGAAATCTAATCACCTATTTTCAAACCATTAAGATGATCTCTAGCAATCGAACCCAAACCTAAGTATTTACACACTGAATGTGACAAGGAGGACTGTTTTGGTTTGCTCCTTCCCTGACGGCCACTGTGCACAAAAATCCAGGTTAACCACAGAGGCTGAAGGGACAGACTGCAGACTCTGCTTTTTCGTGGGTCTCAACAGTAGCCACAGGGCAGAAACCTGTCAGAGTCCACCGGTATCCCACACTGTGACAAGACCGCCAGAGCTGGGGCCTAAACTCATCTCACGCTGTCACAGCTCTTCTGTGTAGGCTTAGAAGGCAACGCGCTGATAAACAGAATACCAAGAACAATCCTATGCCACATATAGCCAAAAAAACCCAACAAAATTATTTCTTTTAGAGCCTCGCAGTTCTCGGAAAAGCCTTATGCGATAACCCAGGCAACTAGCCAACTAAGGCTGTGTTACGATTCAGACATTTGCCATTATGATAGTATCTCCTGCTAACATTATTTATCCCAAAAATAAGGAGAAAAGGTATTTTTAGTTGGCTTATGATTCTGTCCCAACTGCCTCCTAAACTGAAGCTTGCTTGCAAGGAGGGAACCAGGTGAGCAAACTGTCCTTGCCAGTCTGTACATTGGTCAGCAGATGGTGCCATAATAGTTCTAAATATCAGTAGCACACTTCAAAGGTCAAACTTTAAACAGTAACACTATTACAATTTCAAGTGTAGTTCCCAAGTTATGACAAGTAATTTAATGTTTTCACATAAGTATTAAAATATTTTAATAAATGTAGCTTCAGAGCCAGACAGTGAATTACCACTCCATGGCAATAAAAATTAAAGTTACATATGTGTGTGTTTAAGTATATATGCATAGCCTCTAAGCTTATCTCCAAGAGCAGAAATGGCACAAAATGGTGTCTTCCCAAAGTATCCTATGTCTATCAAATCCAGTTTCCGGAGAATTCCAGGCATGTCATGGTGGCTAGCAGCCCCAGAATTAGTGGCAACTATACTCATATAAGCATCCTTTTACCTAGATAGTGGAGTCACTATTCAAAATAACAGGGTTTTTTTAGCCTTCATGTTTACATCCATGACAAGTATTTGCAAGCATACAATGTTCCCCTCCCAAATACAGTAGCCTACCTGCATTACTAGGAAACATTTTCGTCCTTATATAAATATTGAAATATTATCAAGTCTCTAGAACTCGTTATTGTAGTGCTAGAAAATTACTACAAATGTAATTTCCTTGCAATACACAGAATATACATGACTCATCTGAAAACCACTGACAAGTCCCTACATAGGACACTATGAACTTACAAGATACTTCTGAAACAACAACGTAAGACAAGTACTAGAGTAATTTTGCAGAGCACTGAAAAAAAAAAAAACCACAGAGAAAGCTATCTCTAAAATTGCAAAGTGAGTATCCATAGTCTAGATGGTTTTATTGTGAAAATATTCTATAATTATGACAAATTTCTGTAAAGCAGCTCTAGGGAAATTACCTCAACTCTTCGTAAAGTCAAAAGAAAATCCAGGAACATGACTATTTTTCAAAATCTTTTTCCCATTAAAGCCACACAACATGTATCTACTCGCTACCACTCAAGTGCTCCCAACTTTTCATAAAACACCTGCTGCAGACCATCTCTATTCTGTCTGGTAAATAACTTGGTTAGTGCAATCCACATACAACTTAAAAGGATTAGTTTTAAAGGATAATTCAGTTGAAGGGAAACAACTCTCCAGAAAGGAAAGATAATACTACTAGACAGGAAAACAACTGAGAATTCTGTAAACGCTGTTTTGTTAAAATTTCTCTCCTGACATTAAGTAGCAGCCTAAAAATATAGGCAATAATAGTACTAGAAAGTGCTGTTTCCCAAACTAAATGAAATGCATTGAGAACTGCATCGTTTGTACAACAGCACCCATACAACATGTAAAGCTTATCATAAAAACAAAAAAACGAGCTTTCAACAAAATCAGAACATAAATACCTTTCCAGTGCTACACATAGCCACGCTGTGATGCCCACATTGAAATTCCTTTGAGATTACATTTAAGCAAATATACATCGTGCAGCGCTCTCAGTACTATCTACACCATATCCTGAGATAACATGAACCTGTTCCTTCTGTATTTTCACTCTACAAATACTCTGACATAACAAGGTAAAAAAACCCAATAATCTGAGGAACTTAATTCAAATCAACAAATCTGTCTTTACCAGAGTATATATACACATATATAATCTGTTTATCAAGCTAGTTTTGTGCTGTTGCCCAGCACTGAAAAAATGTTGTAAGCTGATGAGAATCCCACAGTCCTTTTGAAAAGCTGTATTGAAGAAGAGTGACCCCACCCAAGCCCTGACACTGCTAGAGAAGGGCATGCTCAGTGGAAAACCAGGATCTAGTTCCAAATTCATTCCAGCAGCCAGAAAATGAACATAGGTCAAGAGACAGCTCTGTTTTCCTGTTATCTGTCCAACAAACTAAGAACAACACAGTTTGAGAAAAGTCTCTGCCCTATCTTTAAAATCAACATTGCAAGTTTACAGTGGGTTTTGACTGTTCACATTTAACCCTCATGATAACCACAACTTTAAGAGATTAAAAACAGCAGTGAGCAATCATTTGCTCTGAGCAATGTTGTTCCTCCAGTTTCTATTCCCTTTCTTCCACACCATCCCACCTCACCAAATAGCCGCTTCGATAACAGTGCCACAATTCCACTGAAGCACAGGCAAACCTTTAATTTTTTCCAATTCTTATTAAAGAAACCAGATGGAAGGGAGGAATCTATTTGGGTTCTGTAAATTATTTAGCCTGTTCTAATTTGGAGACGATTGATTCCTAGATGCCACAAAACTTTTCATTTCTAATTTCCATTCTATTTGTAATCTATTGGCAAGATTAAAAACAGTTTCTTTTCTGATTACAAGACCAAGTTTACTCTTGCATAAAGTATGCTTCCAAGGCCCTTAAAATAACATGGTTACTCAAAGGACTTTCCAGCTCGGGTTAAAAAATAATGTACTCATACCTGAGATTTTTTTTCCCCTCTACAAACTGAGAGGCCTCAGTGTAATAAAGCTCTTGGATGCTGGAATCCCAGACACCCATCATTGTTTTGACAAGTATCCATTTCCTCTTCAGTGGAAGTCATACAGAGAATTATTACCATCAAGCATGTCTAGGAAATGTACAACAGCATGCAAAAGAGTGAAATAACCCCAATATGAGGATTCAAGGTCAGGAAAAAGAAATGAGAAGCGACTAAGATGTGGTTTTGGTAGAATACTACTCACAGATTCCTACAAGCAAAACACATTTGCAAGTAATTTTCATAAACAGATAAAACCATTAACTTTATTTCACCAGGATGTCGAGGCTGAATGTCATACAGATGCAGACACTACTAAGATCACATTCAAAACGCCTATTAGCTTTTTATTTCAGATAATCCAACTTAGGAACAGTGGCCAGAAACCAATTGACAAATTCATTAAGACAGTTTGCTCCGAGATGTATAAGAATAGAGTTCAATAGAAAAACATTGTTTACAAAGCTTCAAGGGTGTAAATATAGCCACAGAAGTGCCTTTTTTGTCAGTATCAAAAAATTGATACTGCCACCACTTCCGATTGATAATGAAGTCAGTTTCAAACACTTGGTTAAATTGCATTCCTGGCAATTATTCTTAAACAAGCTTAATCCAAATTCCAAATAACTGCCAAGTTTCAAGCTATGTGGTGAAATATTTCTGGATTTCTGCAGGTAAGTTTTAGCTGTCCTTTTGCTGGGTAAGTTGCTACCAATATGTGAATCAACTGTTGAAGGACTTGCAGAAATCTTGACACACATGCAAGTAAATAAATCCAGGCTATTAATTATATAGTACATTTCACGGAAAATAAACAAATGAAAAATAGAATAGCTAAAAACATGACAATTCAAAACTGCTGCTTCAATGAATAAATGCTATTCCATATTCATTGCCAGCTATCCCACATTCCCCAAACCTCAGAGGTTAGCCATCCGAGATGTCTTGTGTTGGTGTTTTAATTTTTATATTTGCAGCTAGCACAAGCTGGCTGAATCTTATGTGCTACTGGAACAGAACTACTCCCTTAAAAGAACAGAATCAATTTGCTCAATAGTCCCCTGTCGTCATCCCCCTGAATAATTATAATGCACCTAAAATGATATGTGTAAAGCAGGACACTGCAAACATTTTCCTACATACTTATGTTTACTCAAATATATAACAAAGTATTGAAACTACAGATAATACTGCTCTTCGGGAAAGTATGCATCTACTGCTCCTGTGGGAGCATAGCATTGCCAATCCCAAGCAACAAAAAGCAGTGAAGGAGAGATGCCTCTTCGCTGAGCAAATAAAATTGGCAGCCAAAACTTCAGTGCTCCCATAGGCTCCCAATGCTGGTATTTGGTTAGAAGAGTGAAAATATCAGCAACTTTCTAAAAAGTTTCCTGCTCTTCATGGCAATGGTTTCACCACTAACAAAATTTCGACCACTGCAACATCTGTGGGCTAGACAAAGTGAAATGATGCCCTAGAGGTCAGAAACAAGTCTAAGAATGCTAACAGGGGTGGGGGGAAAAATATGCAAAAGAGAACTTTATGCTAATAATACTGGTTTTGTGCCTGGACTCCAGCACTTAACTTGTTTGTTAGTCATCTAAGTGATTTAGCTGTTTTGTGCTTTTCTGGAAGGACATTCCCAGCATGAAAGACTGTAATATAAAACAGATAACAGGATATGCATGAAAGTCCCAAGGGAGTAACTATTTAAACAAAGTTTTCTTTGGAGACTTAAAGAAAGACGACAGATAAGAAAGATTTAAAAGAATAATTCATTTGTGAACACCAAGAACAGAGTGGAGAGGAGTATTTAGAAGTGTCCTGTAGACAAGGAAAAACAGATGGTGACTTGCCAAACCATGATGGCAATGACATTCTCCTATAAATATACATCACAAACTGCAGTTTACCAGAGCAGCCTCACCCATTGCAGAAAAGCCTTTTAATGACCACATACAATTGGGGATGGTGTGTTATTACAGTAAGCCTTCAGGCCAAAGTAAGTAGACTTTTGATTCGGCCTTCTTGGGCCACATTTTCAGTTCTCATTCTATATAATCAGAAAAGTTTTAAAGCTTTGAAACAGCCCTACGCAAACACAAATCCAAGCCGACAGCAATTTATCATCAGTTTTATTACGCAAACACATACAGCACAACATTCTGAACTCCATGCCAAAAGACTTATTTGCTTGAATTGACCTCCTCATCTGCATGGGTTTGGGGGTTTCTTTGCCTCCTTTTGGCCTCATCCGTTTAGGTGCTGACAGAACAAATACTTGAAGTATTTGAAGTATACTGAAGTATACTGCTGTTCTCTATGGGTATGCTTCTCTCACATTTAAACTCAGATCCAAGACCATGTTTGAGCTCAGTCATGGATTCCCCGCATCCTACCTAAGTTTTCCTTAAGTCTGGATCCACCTCTGAAGTACTTTGAAATATAAAGCAATGACAAAGGGAGAACTGGTACAAACATATAAAAAGACCAAACTTGTTTCAAGTTTTTCTTGACCACAGTATATTTGTTAACAACTGTTCTTTTTTTTTTTACAAGAGCATGTTCCTGTGTGGAAGCCATAGGAAGCACAGACTAACAAAAAGAGACTCAGACTCTTGTCTAAAGTCACAACATCTTCTCTCAGAAATCAGGATCACCTGAACAACAGATCCCAAAGTGACATGTTGGAGACCAAGAACTGGAGCTCTGGTCTGGATAAAGTCTGGGATGTACTACTCTAGAAGTCTGCCTAAACATATGATCCTCAACAAATAAAAAGACTGAAAACGTCCAGCACTTAGAAACTGTGTACATCTGTGTCAGGATTGAAGAAGTACATCCATATGATAGACTTGAGTTTCGGGGAACAGTATGAACACGCAAATTAATGTTCAATAAATTCAGTAACAAGTGTGGATATAGAAACACAGTTAAAGGGAAGGACTGATATTCTAGCTCTCAATTCTCTCTTCCTTTTTTTTCATGAACAAAAAACTTGGGAAAAAGAAGCTAACAGTGAAAGAAAGTAAAGACATCACTGGAGAGAAAGTCAGGAGTAAAAAAAATGGGCTGGGGGAGGGAAGGAGAAAACAGGAAACAGACACTGAAGACAAAACAGGAAAAAAGGTCATGATTTGTGTAATAGCCAAAAAACTGCAGTGAGGCCAGAGAGGGGGCAGGGTGGGAAGACACCAGAATCCTGGTATGGGCTAAGTAACATTGTAGAGGCTAAGGGACAGAACAAAGATCTTCAAATGTTGGTCCTTCAAGTGCTATTCCACAGAAGATCCAGCAACCACCATTTCACCCTCATACGTAAAATCCTGCCTGGTAAAGTCATTTAACCACAGAAGTATTTGTGCAACAAAGGGCAAATGCACTTCGAAAAAAAGTGGGAAAAACTGGGAAAAGCAAAACCCTTAAACCCATTACCCTTCTAACATAGTGTTTCTGCAGAATGTGTTTTTAAGAGCCTAGAATCTTTCGCATGCAATCAAATGCCTCACAATAGGCAGTATTTTTAAGACTTCCAGTAGCTTCTTTATTTTTGTGCATCAATTTCATGACGAGTTTCAAGACCTGTTCCTCTGCTGTAAGATTCTGCTCCTTCCTTTGCACTTGTAATTATTTATGTATTTGTTTTTAAGCAGCAAATGCTTGCTTTGAATTCTTTTAATGGATTAAGTGAAAAGAGGGACTTCCTGGAAAAATTGGGTTATTGTATCCTCAAATCCCTAAATTGACAGAATTCTAACTAGTTCAGCTTTGTTTTCAGGCATACTTACACATCTGTAAGTGTTTCAGTTCCATTCAATACCAAGATTTCAGGCACAATACTTCAACAATTTAAGTCTTCAGCTCACCAGTTCCTATGTAGTAAGCTTCTTTCTGGTTTTAACACACATATATCCCATTTACTTTTTGTTGAAGAGCCCAAACGCCTGTCTAAAATACCTATCTGAAGACATAAGCTGTTTTGTGGTAATTAAAAAATTGGCCAATCTATAAAAATATTTCTGATTTTGGCAAAAAATAGTTTTACAGATAAAGAAACTTGGGCACCATGAGGAGAAAGTGATACATAAAATTCATATAGAAAAGAGAAAGTGCAGACAAGTCCGTTTAATCTGTTTAATGTTATTAGATCCTCTAGGCATGCGCAAAAATTGTATTAGATGTACAGTGTCAGTACTAAGTTACGTAAGAGTTACAAAAAACTACAAGAAGTTATAAAATGAGCTTTTTTGCTTTTAAAATTATAACCTGGAACAGAAGTACTCCCACCTCAATTTCCACCAAAATAACTATTACACAAGCTAAAGTTTATTCTGGTCAAGTGATGTAACATTTTCCTGTGGAGCAATCCAAGCTAATTGATGCTTGTATGACATCACTAAAAATCCAAGGTCAAATCTTGAGTCTGGAGGAGACAGAGACCACTAACTATACATTAAAATTCAACAGAATTAGAATTCACCAGTTATGCACAAATGAACCAAATTCTCACCCACAACAGGTGAAGAAAGAGTTTTGTGTTGGCAGACTCCTTTTATGAGGTACTGCTGTCATCAAGTGATTCCCTGCAACTTCATTAATCACCATGACCACATTTACACAGAAACACTTCTTGAAGCAAAATGAATAAGCAGCCTTTTTTCTGAAGAGAAAAACTGCAGTATTTCTCATACATTTCTTATGCCAATTAAAACAATGTTTCATTGTCTTCTTTAACAAAGGAGAATGGATTTTAGACTGCACATATCTGCAAAATATACTGCAACACTTGAGATAAAAATTGTAAAGATTAAAGTAAGCTTCTTGGAAAAGGGAAACAGAGAAATGTAGCTTAAGGCATTCCTTTTAAGATAAACAGGTAAGTAATATAGCATGTGGTGTGAGATTCAAATTGTTGAGAAGACAAAATAATTTTTCATCCCACAAAGCACTGTACCCTACTTCACATAAAATGTAAAGTATGATGAACGATCTAAAAAGATTTCAAGAAAGTTGAGAAGTTATTTATATAATTCTTATTCTGAAAATGCACTACCAGCTTGTGTTACACCACGCCAAGATGCACAGACAAGTCTTTTAATTCTATACATATATCCATATGATAAAGAGACATTTAGATGGAAATGGGTGAAGAAAGAATTATGTTGGAGTACAACATTCCATAATCCTGTAATTTTGGATTCCCTAAATTCCCAAAACATAGCAACAAGGCTGCTTTAAGCTGTGATGCGCAGGCTTCACCATTTGCAACACACAGACACTCTTCTCGCTTCATATTAGTTTCATGTGTAAACATCTTTCATCCTCTTTTCTTCTCCCTCCCCTCTTGTACCTTCACTTAATCTTATTTGCTTTTTTTAGAATCTTCCTGATTATCAATTAAGTCCTATGCCTTCCAGTCTTAATTCCATCACCATTGCTAGAAAGCCAGGGTGCCAAACTGTGTTAAAAGCCTGGCTTACATCCAGACTGTTTACCATCTCACCTGAACAAAAAGAACAGAAGCGATTCTATACGCAAGCTGGATTTTTCTTTCAAATCATGTCCATAGGAGAACAAGCCAAATAAACTGTTCACAAAATTATGTGAATGCCTTTGTTAACTGATCAAAACAACAACAAAAAAATGTAGTACTGAAAAGCTGTTCAACTAATCACAAATTATGCCACAGTTAAATATTTAATATGAATGAAATGGCTTCAGAATTAGAGAATGCATTTCTGCAGCTAATTTTTTTTTTTTAAAATCAGAGTTATACTACTAACCTAGTATTGGGGTTTTGTTTCTAACCAAAGCAACTGGAAACCAGTATAGCGAGTATATCACAAAGATGTCTTGGGAGGCTGAAACAAAGGGAATTTGGTTCTTCCTTTTCTGTGCATCGCAACATATGTTCCAGTTAGTGTTCTCAACATTGGGAATAATTCGGAATAATCTCAATAATGACAGAAATCCTCTTAAAACAAAGAGATAATCAAATCTGAGAATGGTATAAATCACTTGATTTTTTCTGTTCTAATCTCACAAAGTATCTTGTTCTGTAAAACGCAAATTATGTTCTTGATCTACAGTCTATGAAGACCTCCACATTCCCTAACTGAAGAGATTACAGGCATCAAAAACCAACACTAGAGCTCCTTTCATCAGGAATCTCTTCCAGAACAGCCCCTCATTAACAGAGATGAAAGTGGAAGGCCTTAATACTTCTGAAAGAATCTGCCTGACAAAAAACCCAAGGCAAAGCCTATCTAGAAGAAAAGGATTGTATGCTCTGTTGACGTTGTCAGTGACCTCCTTTAAACTGTCATGGCTGGGATGAATAGCCTAAGTCACCAATCCATTTTATGACTGCTCAATCTGAGCCAGGGTTTAAGCTGCATGCTGTGCTGTGCAGGCTACGTTAATCTGTCTGCAAATTAAGATACGTGGAGAGCTGCAATCTGCTCATGCCCAGCAGACAAAGAATATCCCGCATCTTTGCTCTAATAGAGGACTGTGTTTATTTAAGGAGTATATTTTCCAATTCAAAGAATTGATGTAAGAGTTTCAAGAAAAATACATATTCTGCATTACTCAACTCAGAGCAGGTTTTACTGTTTGCAGACCTCATGCAGAGGTGCTAGAAAGATCACGTTCTTACTCTCCTCAATTTTGACCACGACACTACCTTAAGAATTGGCTCTAACTAATCCTTAGTATATCCTTTAGTAAATGAAAATAAACCCAGCAGGAACAAAAATCAATTATCAAAAGAAAAACTGTAAGAGAGAGAGATGCCATTTGTCTTTTCGCTAATTCCTAGCATTACAGGCCTGCGGAAAAAGAAAGAATACTGAAGTCTCTTGGAAGCTGTGCAATATTTCTTCTACTTAGTGTTTAATCCCTTCAGGAAACACAGCAAGAATAAGAGGAATGTAAACAAATTTTAAGAAACTGCGTTGGAGCAAGTTTTTCTTCTTCTAGTTCTGAGCACTTTGTTGAGACTGGTCCAAGAAAAGCCCTCAACTTTTAAAAATTAAGTTGATGGGAAAAAGCTAATATTTATAAATGCTGTTTAGGAAAAAAAAGAGGTAGTTTTATAAAGAAATAGCTCTGTATCAATGCATTTTAAAAATTCTTTTACATTGCTCTAGTTACAGGTGCTCAAACAGATCTGACAGCTGGCCTGAAAACATTAAAATCTCCAAGTCCATTAATGAAGTGACTGTAAGATTCTGTAAAGCCACCTTCTAAAAACATTCAAAGTTGTCATTGGAGACATTGAGGCCCTTCTAAAATAGTCAGTCTAATCTTTCAGGAGTGAAGTAAGTTTTTTTTCTGAAAAGGTTAACAGGGAATAATAAAGTTCTATGTATGGCACAGCAACAAAAACCTCAAGTTTAGGTGCCAATTTTGAGTTATGTACTCAATAGAGCTAGAACTGACTACTTTATGGACTGAAGCAGAATTATTGTGGTATTTCTTAACAACTAGAATAAGTATCCCAATATACTATACATCCTACTTTTAAATCAACTGCCCTGTAGCCAGTATTCATTGATCAAGTCCATCAATAAGGGTGTGAAAAACTTCGTCTCTCTAAGGTCAGCACAGCCTATGAAAGAGCCTTATTTCTCAGAATTGACTAAACACACAAATTGTACTATTTCAAAGATAAAACTATCTTAAAAGAATACATCCCCTGATTTCAACTGGTTGGCAGTAATGCTCTGTCAAACTGTGTGCATATGCCTGCACATAGATGTTTTAATGATTTTTCTCAAGAAACAGCCATTTCTTTTTGTTCAGTCGTTGTTAAAATGGATTTACTTCAGCAGAATGCAAGGCTAATACTACATTTGGCATTGCTGTTGTGGTAATCAAGCAATTGCCTATGCATTCAAGTTTTTACCTTAATATACACTTATTTTTATTATTAACTTCACTTTATGATGTTGAATGATAATAGTTGTTTTTTATTTGGGATTAATACATCATATTATTTAGGATGAAATTGAAATTTGTTTTCAAAACATGGCGTAGAACACTAAAACTACATCAGTAGTTTCTTGCAATGATACCCAGTTTGCTTAGAGACTTGATGTGTACAAAATGCATTGCTAACTTCAAATCTCATTTCAAAACTAATCATGCTTGCTAAAACAGAGTGACCAGCTTTTTAATTTAAGTGTGTCAGACCCAGCTTCTAACCAGACTCTGAAGACAATGTTCCTTTTCAGGAATTAGGCAGCCCATTGGTCCTCACTATTTTTCCCTTGTTAACATACTTCTTGTATTATTAAATCATCTCACCTCAATCTCTTGTTGGTAAACTAGTTTTTGTAAATTCAAAAGGTCAAAATCCTTTAAAACTGCTGTGTAAGAGCTTTAAAATCAGTTTTCTTTTCTTCACTTTTCAGCATGCTTTTAAAAATTGTCAACGCTGAGAGTGCTAATAGCATTTTAATATACAGTCACTTACAGTATACAAAGCAGCAAGGTCTTTTTCCTGCTCCCACTCCCTACTGTCTTGCACACCTATCAGGTAATTCCATTTGTCCTTTACAGTTCTGGCACTGCTCTAACAGCCTGTCACCCTATTTTGATGGGTAACAAAATGGGGTATTATAGATACTACGGGGCTTGGTAGAAGCTTGTCATGGATTGGTTTATCAGAACAGGAGTTTGAGCTATCCCTCTTGTGAATTTAAGTTTTGTGCCCAAATATCTATATTCATGTCAATACTTAACAAAAAGCATTTAGTTCTAACTAAATACACATCTCTTCAGACAGAAGATGCTATATCACAGTTCTGAACACATACGTCAGCACAGGAGCTTGCATTTAGATTAGCACCTAATGAAAAGCACCAATACTTTACATACTCTTTTGTTGATCTAACCATATGTCAAAAAATGGTACTGCCAGAAATAAATTAAAAACAAGGATTTCTTATCCAAAGTTTTCCTTTTTAAAGTCATGTATCTCTAGAAAATGTGTGTTCTCATAGCAACCTTTCTCTGGCAGGAAGTACATGCCTGTATGAACCCAAACTACTGCAGAAACTAACAATGGCCACAAAGCAAGAACTGTAAAATTCAGATGCAACTGTTACATTTTGGGGCCAGTAGCCCAACTTGCAGCTTTTTTGGTATTTCAGCCAATTCTCCTAGCTACATCAACAGGCAGAGAAGGAAGAGAAAAAAAAAAAAAAGTATTTTGACTCAAATCTTGAGTAAAAAATGCCCTTAGTGAGCCAAAAGATCTATTTCCAGTATGAACAAGAAGCATGACTACTATATGGATAGCATGCCCTCCCTAGCTTTTACCTAGGTATCACCAGTACGAAATACATATGCCAAAAAAGATACAGCAAGTTCTGATCCCTACAGGATACATTAGCACATCTCCATACTGTTTTAACCCAAACTTCAATAGAATATAGGATAATGCATATAAAACCCATGCAGATCTTAGATAAGTTTACTTAATTGAGTAGCATCACAAATTTTTCCATAAGTATAGGGACTTCTTTTCATACTTGAAATCATGTATGTACTCTTAGTGGGAGAATTGTGAAAGGAAAAAATAATGACCAGACCATTACTGAATGAGATTCTCCATTCTGAAAGCATCTCAATGAGGAAGGTGAAGTTTCATTTGAACATTAAACTCATTTCCCAGGTGGTACCCTTCATGCAAATCCCATATTAAAATCCAGTGTGCTTTATTCAGGATCATGAACCATCCAAGGAAACTTTTTGTACAAATTCTGCAGCCAAATAGCATAGGATTGAAACAGGAACAATTTTGTCCACGAGCAAGTATGTATGGTAGTTCCACCTTGCCAGAAGACTTCACAAACAAGTGATTCCCTTTGTATTGGAGCCGTATAACTACAGGATGAACTTACATTGAACACCAACAACCTTCTATTTTAAGCTGGTATTTTCTCAGCCTCTCACTACCGTTAAGATTTCTCAGTGTTTTCTGCAGATCAAATAGTTACAGCTAGAAGAATCAACAACCTAGCTGTTCTAGTGCCCTGCCCAGAGAAGACAACACAGATTAGTCTCCGTTTACTAGCAATGTGCAATACAATTTAAATCTTTCCCAACAGTCGTATTAAATATATATTTCAAAACCATCAGATCTATCAATAACATTAATCATTTTAGACAAAAGAGTTTGATAAGTGTTCCTTTCTTATTGCTGTACTCCCTTCCTCCACTCATGTCATCTCAGTACCTTGAGATACTGACTCCAACACGACCCTTCACAAGGCTGGCAGCCCTTCCCCATACAGCAGAGCTCTGCTCCGGCACTTTCCTGGAGTGCCACACACCCCCTACTTCTAAGGAATGTGAGAAAGGGGAAAGGCAAGGTGCAGGACAGCATAGCCCACCTCTTGCTTCATGATTTTTGCTGCAGGAGCTGAAAAGTCAGGTATCCGGAGAGGATGGCAGCTGACACACTGAACAAGGCAGCGCACGAGTGCTGTGCCAGGCGCAGCAGGCGCACCCCCAGCACCAACCCGCACTGTGGTTTTGTATCACATACTGTCATCATCCACATCATTTGCTTGTGTCTGGACTGAATATATACCCATAAATTGGAGCAGTCATTTTAGGAGGGACATCCTGTGTCAGTCTGCAGAAGATCCAGTACAGGAAAAAGAGTAATAAGGCAAAGTTTACTAAACACATTAAGCCTGACACTGAAACGGCATCTAGAAAATAGCAGATAAAGACCCGTTAGAAAGTGAGCTGTACATAACGTGCTAATTTACTCTGACAGGAAATACACTGGAAAAGTGACTCCCCATAAAAATAGTCCTTTTCATGGTTTAGTCAATACCTGCATCGCTTTTGCATATAATGGCATACAACTACTGTTCTGTATCTCCTCATCTTCTAGGTTAAAAAAACAGGTACGGTAGTAGAAGAAAATGATTTACAAATGCTTACTGAAAAGACAAACTAAGTTATATCTGTGCCAGTAACGGTACTCTAGGTAAACCATGTCAACCAACTTAGACGTCTACTCCCTAGCTCATAGAATACTCTGTACTAACAGACTACAATGTTTTCCCACTTTGTGCAGAACTCCCTTTGCCCTGTTTCTGTAAGTTTCATGGGAAAATAATAAAAAACTATAAACAAAGGATGAAAGGTAACTGTCATACTATTTTTCCACTAATCACCACAACAACGATCAGTATTAATTAGCACATCATATAATGTAGTACCCAAAATAAAATGCAAATTCTATTTGTGCAGAGGAAAAAAAAAAATCAAAATAGCTCAAGATGTTACGTGATTAATGTCAGTTCTTAATGAAGTCTCTAAATATGTTTGATTTACAGAATATTCTGTATCACATTACTTCTGACTAAAAGTGGTATTACCATAAAAGTAAGAAAAGCATGTTATAAACACGTTATGTGCATTTGACTGTTGTAATGCAAAAGCTTCAACAGCTTTGAGAGTTCCCCTACCATTGTATGAGGAAACCTGAACTATACAGTAACACTACATTGGAAAGAAATTGTTTACAATTTAATTGAGAAATTCTGATATAAAAATGAATGGGTATAAATTTCTGGAATAACTATATTAAATAAAAATAAAGTGGTTTTTTTTCATACAACAAATGAATGAGATTTGGGGGCCACTTTCCCTAAAGAGCAGTAAGATGAACAAACCAAACCAACCTTACAATGGCACTTGTAAAGGTCTTGAAAGACATTACGTGTTTACTTTCAGTTCTTGATGACCCAGGGGACCTATTCCAAGTCTTTAATAGCTAACAATTCAAATATCCTAACATTCACCAAAACTGGTATTAGGACTTTGTCAACTTATATTGCTGTCATACGCTCAGCATCTCCTTTATGCACCACTTTACTCTTTCAGAATAGGAACACAGAAACGCAATGTACTTTCTCTGCTACTCTGAACAGCCAACTCTCTTTGTAGCCACTCAAAGAATGTGTTCTGCAATCTCTCGTAATTTAATCACTGTCAGTCATAACAGGCTATTGTGAAAAATAATCCACTCATTTATTTTATCATCAGTGCACCCAAGCATGGCCAATTTACAAGCAACATAGTCACATGTATCAGCCACGAGAGATCCATTACAGAGCTGCTGGAAAGTTTGTGAACAAATAAGTTGCTTTCCTCTGATTATCCATAGGCTAAATCTAGCAGCCTCATGGTCTTTCATACTGTTTGCACAGGAGAAACAAAGGAAATCCTTCAAGTGATAGTTCTAGTGTTTACTTCAACACATGCTTACACAGACAGTAGTCTAATTACAACTTCAAATTTTACTATTAAATTACAGTAATAATATCTCATTCAAATCAGGTGCTCAGAGAAGAAAATGTCATCTTGGTATTATCACAGTAGCTGACACGTCCTCTGAGACAAGCAGCACAGCTGTTCATGCTGAGGGACCAAAAGCATAGCTGTCATTGGAAATGTAGGAGTTGTTTGGAGCTGCAGAAGATATGCTAAGGCTTGAAAGCTATCAGGCTGTGCAACAACCAGGAGTTGCAAAATAACAGTCAGACCAACACACCTGCACACATTTAACAAGCCCTACTCACACAGTCAAGTTAATAAAGTCGTGCTAGCAATACCAGTAATAGCTGTGAGACAGCACTAAGACATCGAGACAGTGCTAATCCAACAATTGTCATTATGTATTAGCAGTTACTAATAGACTCAGGAGTTCCACAGAAGCTACGCACAAGCAACATTCATACACACTTCTTTTTTGAATGTTTGCACACACATGTATGTATGCTCTAGTCTTCCCTCTCTCAACAAGCCAGGAATTCCTCAGGAAATATTCTCCCATGTGAGACATCATACAAATTTCTATTATAATAAAGATCGGTCAGAAAAATCATTCAGATTATTGTAAATGTAAAGCATTGTAAGAACTTTCAACTGATAATTTTTGAAATTGAATGATTTAAAAAAAAAATAATCACAGGGAAGTTGTGGAGGCCCCACCCCAGAAGTGTTCAAGGCCAGGCTGGATTAGGCTTTGAGCAACCTGGTTTAGTAGGTGGTGTCCTTGCCCATAGCAGGGGGATTGGAACTAAATGATCTTTAAGGTCCCTTCCAACCTAAACCATTCTATGATTCATACACAGAACATCTGCACAACACCCAGCTCCTTAAAGTTCTCTCATCTCTTCCCTTTTAAAAAAGATGATATAATTAAAAACACAGTGGTAAAAAGAGCCCAACTTCCAGTGTTAACATTTTCAGTCAGGATATGCAGATAAATCTAGAAGTGGTCTACCACCAAGTTTAAAAAGAAACTCAACTAAAGGAGCATCACTGTGAGCATTCAGCCATGGAAGGTCCTTGGCAAACTACAAAAGCCTCACCCACCCATCCTTTTGGCAGCACTGTGATGCTACAGGGTAACCTACATGGGAGACATGGCGGACATCACTCTCCATCCTGCCAAAGCCCTGCATATTTATCTGGAGAAAAAAATTGCAAAAGAACTGCAGATGCTGACAATTTGGAATGCTCTCTGGTTTGTGTTATGCTACGTTCCGCAATGTACCTGACCAAAACAGCAGTTCTATTCTCATAATTAGGTATTTCTTTAACTTTGCCAGAAAAGATTCCCAGACAAATCAGAGGAAGTTTCTTGTTTATTGCAATGAGATTTGACTCTGAGTCAGAGTATAATTAATCCTCCACATGAACACTCAATCCCTTAGTACAATGCACTCCAGTTAATTAACAGAGCCAATGTACGAGGCAGACACTTAGGTATTTCTTGTCTTGAAGTGACTCTTTGGCTGCTAGAAGAAAACCTACTTGGAATGCAACTGTTTTCCCAATGCAAGTTAATAAGTGACTTCCATAAGAAATCCACAGTGTATCAGATATATACTCATCAAAACTGGTATCAAGAACATCATGCCTATTCCCCCATTTAAAGACATTTTATTTAACCTCTAGAAGCATTCAATATAATATGGGGTTTTTTCCAGTTAACTGAAAACTAAATACTTTATTTCTTTATAAGCAAGAAACCCCAATATAAAACTCTTGCTTACTTTCTCACTAAGCTACAAATCACTACATCAATTCAACTTTCAGGTGTCAAAAACTGTAAAGCAATAGAGCAGCAGTGCAACTACCTGAAGGAATTGAAATAACTTTAATTAAAGCCAATACCTTACAGGAAACCTTTTCAGGCTCCAAAGGTTACTATTGAACTTTCCACAGGACTTGATGAGAAGCAGTTTTTCATGCAGCGTCTAGTTTTAAAGTCTGCCGAGCACTCAGAAAAGGCTGAGAACAAAAGCTGGAATTTACTACCCAATTAGGTCACACACACTAGTGCCTCAGTAAGCAAATACTAGCAAATACACCAAGTCTTTGCCATGGTTAGAATCTCTATTTCAGAAACATTCATGTTTCGGACTCATACAGTGAAAATGTAATTCTGCCACTTGTCCATTAACAGATGTAAATTCTGAACAAGACAAAGCAACATAAAAATCCTCCCCAGCAATCTCATCCACAAAATTAGGCTATCAGGCTTCTCTTCGAAAAAGGTGGGTTGTGTTTAACTTTTTAACTTTGTGCCCCTGCTATCTCCCTGATCTACAAGTTGTTTCCTATCAGAAAGAGCAGATGCCAGCCAGACTGTGTACCTCACTATATATACCTTCTACGAGTATTTAATATAGATTACCTAGAAACTCCCAGAAGCTGCCAGTTGTCACTTCTACAGCAGTCTTAAGTTTCACAATTAAATCTGAAACATAGTGCTGTTTTTCAGAAATGTCTCTGTGGACTTAAGCATAAGACAAACATATTTATATAAGACTTATAAAAGCCTAACTAATTAACTCCACTCTACCCCTTGAGCAATAACATGGTCCCAGCCAGTCTGCAACTACAGCAAAGGTAGCTCCTGACAGCCTAGAAATGGCTCCTATTCCAAGCTGATTATCAATATTGGGCTACCACAGGGGCACCTGAATCCCTCCTAGTTGTAGGGACATCTCAGCAACATCTTGAGACCCAGTAATGGCACAGCGCGTCCATGTGGATCCACGTGGATCCGCTGCACTCACCGTTCCCATCCATGAGCAACCGCTGATGCTTCCCCCTCTTTCCGAGAAAGGATGTGTGACCCCTGGATTCTCAGCCAGACAAAAATTTTGGTGTGAACTCTCAGGGCACAGAAGTTTACTGTTGCTTCAATAGCAGTGCTGCTTTAGGATGTCCCTAAACAACTATGAATGGTTCAGTTCCCTACTCACCGTTAAGCCAGATCTGTTTCAATGTCTATTTAAAACTATACATATTTCTGAAATTTTCAAAATAGTTTAAGGAATGCTTACTATAAAGAAAAAAGAACGTGACTAGATTGACACAACACAACTGTCTGCATCAGACTCCACAGAACAGTGGGAAAATCATTCCACAGAAATAAAATTTTCATGAAAAACTTATTTTATCCTGGAACGCATAGAACCTTACATTGTAGTGACTGACTTCTCAGTAACTCTAACCTTTGAAATATAGTGTAAGTATATAATCAGTTCCAGTTTGAGGCATACTGTATTGCTGAAACTAAAAAGTATCTTTCTAAGGCACTATATGAATTAAAAGTTACAGTTACAATCCAGAAATCATGACAAAATTATTGTCAGGGCAACCACAAGACTAACAGTCAAGTAATCACAAAATCATTTAAGGTTGGAAAAGACCTTAAGATCACCAAGTCCAACCATTAACCTAGCACTGCCAAGTCCACCACTAAACCATGTCCCTAAGCCCATCTACATACCTTTTAAATACCTTCAGGGATGGCGATTCAACCACTTCCCTGGGCAGCCTGTTCCAATGGTTGACAACCCATTCAGTGAAGACACTTTGCCTAATATCCTATTCTAAACTTCCCCTGGTACAACTTGAGGCTGTTTCCTCTTGTCCTGTTACTGGGGAGAAGAGACTGACGCCACTGCATTGCAGCCCCCTTTCAGGTAGCTGTAGAGAGCGACAAGGTCTCCTCTCAGCCTCCTTTTCTCCAGGCTACAACCGCAGACCCCTCGTCCATTTCTCACAGGACCTGTTCTCTAGACCCTTCACCAGCTTCGTTGCCCTTCTCTGGACACGCTCCAGCACCTCAATGTCCCTCCTGTACTGTGGCGCCCAAAACTGAACACAGTGTTTGAGGTGTTCACTAGTGCTGAGTACAGGGGCACAATCACTTCCCTGCTCCTGCTGGCCACACTATTCCTGATACAAGCCAGGATACTGCTGGCCTTCTTGGCCACCTGGGCACACTGCTGGCTCACATTCAGCCAGGTGTTGACCGACACCCCCCAGCTCCTTTTCCTCACGAGCAGCTTTCCAGCCACTCCTCCCCAAGCCTGTAGTGTTCCATGGGGCTGTTGTGACCCAAGTGCAGGACCCGGCACTCGGCCTTGTTGAACTCCACACCATTGGCCTCAGCCCACCGATCCAGCCTGTCCAGACCCCTCCAGAAGCCTCTCTAGAGCCTTCCTACCCTCAAGCAGGAAAACACTTCCACCCAATTTGGTGCCATCTACCAACTTAGCAAGGGTGCACTCGATCCCCCTTGTCCAAATCGTTGAAAAAGATATTAACCAGAACCGGGCCCAATACCGAGCCCTGGGGAAACACCACTTGTGACTGGCTGCCAACTGGATTTAACTCCATTCACCACAACAGGCACAACAAATACTAATGATAAATTCTCTTTGAATGATTGTACTATAGAACAAGTAGAAAACTGTTTTAAAGGTGAACATTTAATACCTCTAGAAACACTAGGAAAAAGCAAATTCAACAAGTGAAATTTTTAGTAGTAAAAAGTTTTCTATTGTCATGACACAATAATCTTTATTCCAGTAATAAACTAGTTACTCTGCATTGACTTTTTTTTCAAGAAACTAAAGACTTTCATGCTAGTTAACATATTTATTTGATTTATAAAGTATTTGTTGAAGGAGGTCTTTTTCCAGAATACTGTTTTCTACACTGGATTTACTGGTTTGGCTAGTTCATCTGACTCCAACAGCCACCTAGAGCAGTATCATAGGTCAAGCACCACATTTCTCAAATTACCTTAGCTTTAAGTTTTGTACACGTTACTGAAACACTAAAGCTTTTCAAGACTCCTTCAAACCTTTTCTCTTATTTTGACCATCTTAATATGTCAAAGAATTAAAGGGAAACATTTTGAAGAAAAGCAAAGATATCAGGGGAGGTGCATGAAATCACTTATTATGAATGCATTTTCAAAAGCAAATCACAAAGACACTTGTGAATATAGCTGATAGTTTTTCAAGATTTGTCTATTCTGTTAAAAGGCACCAGTCATGTGACTGAGTAAGCCCATTAACCATTTAATTCATTTAAAAGTTTGGGGACAGAAGAGCACAAATTCAAGGCTTCTTGACAGTACTGACAAGACTTTTTCCAGTCCAATTAATTTTTGCTGCAGCAACGTTGACTTCCACTTCCATCCTTCCTCCCATAGTTTAGGAGCCCCAGTGACCTCCCCAGCCTCACCACACAGTGACTCCAGTCCCACTGCTCTCAGACTGTGCTCCTGGTTCCTCTCTATGCAAATTTCCAACCTTTGCCAGCTTCCCAGAAACCTGCCTCGTTTCAGCCAGGAGAACAGGAACAGAGGTAAGGATCCTGCGAGAATCAAGCTTCACTCTGGCTGGCCTCCGCCTCCCACGACAGAGAGCTAATAAATGCCAGTACCGGCTGGGGCAGGATGCTCGTGCAGAGGACTCCTCATTCCTCCCGTGTCCTCACATGGCAAGCAGCTCCTGCACCACAGCAGGCAAAGCACAGAGCCTCCGCCCAGCAAGTCTCATTCTTCTGGTTGAGGCTGAGATTTTGCTGCCCGTATCAGCCCCCCACCCTAAATATCAATTCTGTGACAAAAGAGAGTTAAGCAAAGCATATAACAAAGGCAATCTTGGCCTATACCTTCTCCTTCCAAAAACATTAAAACTATTACTTAGCCCCCAACATTAACTTTTGGTTTTAAAAAAAGCAGATGTTTTGCAAACTTTTGAGTAACCATTCCTATCAGCTCTCACAGGTGTTTAATTTAAACTAAGCATTTCAGTTGAACTTCATATTTTTGAGGGGTGAGGGTGGATAGAGGAGGAAATCAGGCTAGCACTACTACTGAAAGAAAACAAAAAGAAATGAGTTTGTTTCCAGCTACAGCTAAGTTATTACAGTGAATTATTTCACTGGAACCTCCTGAAGCGCCTCAGGAGACATTCTTCTGTGTTAAGCTTGCAATTACTCTACAAAGCTCTACTATAAATTCTTCATCCTTTTACAGCTGTCCATCTGTTTACAGCTACACTTAACTGAACTGCTGTCATCAGCTACCTGTGTTTTACACACTCAGGCTATATAAATTTTAAGAACTATTGTATGACATCTGCATTTTCCCTTCAATACTGCTCTTGGTATCTGCAGTAACTGTAACTTGCCAGGACTTCTCAGCCACAGGCTCATTCTTAAGTGTTTAAAAACTATTCTCCACTGTCAGTCATTAAGAGCTTTGCAGTCCAGTCAGAATTATGCCACAGGCATAAAGTATTTTCAATAGTAATTTCAAAGAGTTACTTTTGTGTCTTATTAAAGTAAGAAGCATTGCTACTTCCATACAGGAATACCGAACAGGTGTATGATTGCACTGGTAGGCAAGACAGCATCATTTTTCAGACTATGGTATCCACCCAGTTAAATCTCGCACCATCTGATACCTCTAAAAAATAATAAAAATGTACGATGTTCTTTCATTCAACTATTTATCGCAGTGCACATCAAGTGTGCCCATTCCTAAGCAAGTTAAATTTTAACAAATTGAACGAACACCAGTTCCGTATCTGGAAGAAGGTACGATGTAGTAAGGGTACAATTACTCATTACAATTTTGGTTTAAGATGCATCTCCCCAGCTGATGTCTAAAATGAAATGTTTCACTTACCTGATTTAGGCAGAAGCCACCTAAACAGCAAGGGACAATATGACTGTCTTTGTAGGACATGTGGAGAAAGTTAAAGCAGCAGTCTCTTGTGTTGTGAGGGAAAGAAAGGGAGGACACAGGGAAAAGTGCGTACAGTGGCAGAAATTTCCTAAATAAGAACTGCTGCCAGAAGAATTATAAAAAGTGATCAAACCTTTCTGTTTGTTTTTATGCAATAACAACAAGAGACTTAATCTGCAAAATAAACAGTAACCCTTTTCTACTAATTAATACCAACTTAATGAATGAACTATATAACATGGTTACGGCAAGTAGTAATAGCAATGTATTTTTTTGTCTTTTCTAAGGCTACAATCTCTTATGAAACACCAAGTCCTCAGAAATGAGATTCAGGATCCTTGACTCAAGAGAGATATCTAGAGATAAAGATCAAGCTTCACAAGCAGTGGTACTGGCTTTGGGAATCTACTTTTTGAGCTTCTGTATAGAGAAATCTAGTCTTATGAATATCTTCATGAAGCAGCATAGACATATTAATGATGTTATGAACTCAATCTTCAGACTTCACTTAGATAGGAAAAACAACCCTCCTTTATCTTCATGACTAAGTCGTATTTAATACCTTGATTCTAGTAAGACACAAACCACTTCGCATATGGTAGATATAACTGAAGCTATGGAATACTCTACAGTTATTTCAGTTCTTTTATTGGCAGCACTTCAGTGCTCCCTTAAAGAAAAACCAAATACACTGTTGTGTTAATCTGATTCCTTTGAATTACGGAGAGTAGCTTCTATACGCACAGTAAACAAGTTTTTGCTCTTTGTAGCTTCAGCTTTCCTTGTTGCAGACTTAAGCTACATTTGAGATCAAACCACAGACTAAAAGATGTGATTTTTTTAGCTAGATTATTATTAAGCTTAATTTCTAAAATTAAGCTAAGAGCACCAACAATTTGTTAGTCAGACATTTCACACAACTAAGTATGTAGATAGGGAATTTACATGCCACAAAAAAATATACCACAACACATAGCTTACATGAAATTATAAAAAAATATCAGTAGATAAGTTTGCATTTTATGTTACGATGCTATTCAAAACCTAAATACCTCCTTAGTATTTGAGAAAACTGCCTGGCTTTAAAAACCTTTCTTTAAAAAAAAAGAAAAAAAACCCCCAAAACAATACATTTTAACCAAAACCAGAACACATATTTAATTGCTCCTTAAAAGCAGTTTAAAGTCAAACAAGTTATTCAAAATATTGCTTATACGTTTGTCTCTGATACTCCAAAGAATTAACTTTAAGGGCACATACTTGATTTTAAGATGCAAGTTTTACACATTTTTAAGCAGTTTTAAATACAATAAAATTTGTTTGAAGACATTAAGTTCGAAAGACACATGCAATTCCATGATTTGATACTCTTCATTCCACAGAATGACAACAAAGTGTACTTGTAGATGGAATGTTTCCATAAAACTTCAGAACTGTATTCTATTCGAATGATTTAGAAGAATGTTTTTGCATAAAATACTCAAACTGTTAACATAACACTTTAGCTACCTTATTAAGCCTTATTGAACATTTATATTAACAATTTGGAGTTTCTAAAAAACTGATGCATTAAAAAGGTACTAAACTCTTCTTGAGAACCAAAGGATATTGGACATCCAGTCTTTCCCTCAGAATCTTTCCCATACAAGCGCATCTACCCTCATCATTTGCCTCTCTTCACAATGCAGAAGTTAGCTTAGATATTTTAAATGAAGTATTTTAATAGCATGTTCTTCACTATCACACAAAGTCTTAACAGAAGACATAACTATGCTCAGCTATTTTTGCCCCTGTTCTTGTGCAAATGGGGAAGCCACTGTCCCATGAAATGGCAGTTACCAATACAGATCTGACCACTGAGGACTAAAGTTCACAACACTGTTTGGCCCCAGAGGAACTTTACAAAAGATCTAGACATATACTTAAAAATTGGAAATAACAATCAACTTTGCATTTGATAAG
This sequence comes from Chionis minor, assembly GCA_013398295.1. Classification (NCBI taxonomy): domain Eukaryota; kingdom Metazoa; phylum Chordata; class Aves; order Charadriiformes; family Chionidae; genus Chionis; species Chionis minor. The sequence continues at coordinate 301,052 of VZSF01007436.1, read as the reverse complement.
CAGGAAAAGACTGTGTACAAAATTTCTGGAATGCCTGTGTAGGCAATGCCATTTGTAATTCTGGGGGCTGGTGCACTCAAACAATGGTTTATAGAAGATCTTTCAGATACAATTAGATTGCAGACCACTGGTTCCATCACAACAAGCCTGGAACATTCTCAAATTTAGGCAATACTCACAGGATATTTAACTAGGATGCAGAGAGGGTTACCACCAGCATAACCATCTTCATGCCTTCTCCAGCTATTTCTTACCCTCTCTTTCACCAGTGCACTAGGGAAGAAAAAGGAGCCGAGGAGACCAAATAGTACCCATCCCCATGGAGCCTTCTCCCCCGCTGCAGGCACTGGGATTTATAATCAAAACTGTCTGGGACACAGACTGCTGCTAGTCTTGCCTGCAATGCTGGCAGGCTACTAAAGTTACAAAGAGAGAAGTTATGTGCCAAAATATGTACTCTTGCTTGCCAAGCATATAATCCTGATGCATACTTCCTGATAGGAAAAGGATTTAATAAATATGAGACAATTTCCTCTTCCCTTTGCTTAGAAACTATCTTCTTTCCCACGTGCTTAAGGTCAGAGAAAAAGAAACAGCACAGCTTCCACATTTGAAAGAAGCTCAGTTAATTCCCTGCCTGGAATACTCAGCTTCATTTGATCAAGCGTATTCTGTATTTTCTTAACAACTGAGATGACAACCACCATGACAAGTTTGGGAATCCAACACAGAGTCTCTGTCTCCCATTGCTCATGAAACTCTTCAAAACACACAGGAGGGTTAGATTTGTATGGTGAATATGCCCCAGTTGTTGCCAAACCCAATCTACTGTGTGGTGTACTAGTAGGTTCTCTCCTGATCTGAAACAGTAAAGGAATACCTGTGAATGACTATGGGTTTTGTACTTGAGTCATGGCATGCCTGAGGTTGATGGATAGCTTCTGATGCTTAAAAAGACAACAGAAAGGTAGTAAGTAGAAAAACAAAATACATAGGTCAGGGAATCAAGTAACAGCATTACAGTGCTCAGGCACTCAGTTTGTTTCACTGCTATAGCACAGTAATGTTCTACTAATTTAGTATAATGCCACATAAAGGACACCAGTAAAATACCAGACAAACCAAGGCTAGCTAGGATTTCAAAAGAGTCCTCATTAAGTAAAAACTAAGGGTAGTAAACAATAAATTCAAAAGATCTTGTTGAAGAAAAAATGTGAAGGAGGTATTAATAACTGTTAAAACTGTGTCAAAAATAATCTTAATGCATTTAAGAAAATTCTTACTTTTATAATAAGGCTTCCAAAGAAGAAGAATCAGTTGTCATTTAGGTCTAACAGAGAAGAGTTGTCCACGTACTGAAAGATACCCAGCAAATGATTTAAGTGTTACTAAGGTAACAATCATAACTGTATTTTCCCTAACTTGCAACATCCTTCTGTTAGTTAACATCTTTTCCTATTTGCAAAAAAGAAGGAAATAAGACCTTTTACTCATGAGAAGCTGTCAGAGATTTTGGTTGCCAAGTAAGATATATTCAGCTGAGTGAACTTAAAAGCTTACAGAGGATATAGCAAAACAGTTGACTTGGTTTTCGGAACAAAAGTCAACAACACACAGCGTGAGTCTGTATAGCAGTAAGATTTGCCTGACAGCAAAAAGCAGTCTACAAATACTCAGTTTTACCAGAAGCATTCTTGAATTTACAAGAACCATTCCTGAATTTGAATTCTTTACCATTAACCATCCTTGAAGCAAAAAGAAGGCAAAAGAGTAAACAATTTGAGAGGAAAAAGCCTGCTAAAGTAAATCAGAATTCTCAGCCAAAATTGAAAACATTAACTTCTGTCTCCCAGTTATAAGATTTCTGTAACTGCTGTCAGCCTAACTACTGTGCCTCATATGCAGAGCTTAGGCCCCATCTGACATGTCAAGACATATCTGTTCAAATAAATAATGATCAAAATGAGAAAAAACAAAAGAAATCTCTCGCCTTTGCTTTAGAAGATAAATCACATAACCTTTTATTTTTAACCATTGGTTTATAAATCACAAGCTAGGCAAACCTTTTATGTATATATGTACATAGACACACGTACATACTCAAAAGTAAAACCCATTCTCTGTATTGATCCTCTTTTGACTAATCCCTTCCTACCCTATTACTGCCATCTGAAATACCTCACAGAAGCCTGGAAGCTGGTCTTCAGAACCAAATATAAACTCTATGCTCTTATAAGGAGTGCCAAAGTAATCACTGGCAAAATGTACACAGACCATACATGACAGAGCATTACAAGACAAACCAGTAGGATGCTCTCCCATATCTAACATGCCTATGGATTCACAGGAGACTGTTGGCTGGCACCAAGTCCCTGCTACACATGATGTTTTGCAGGTTCATCCAGTTTTTTGCTCCCCAGTACAAGATTGCTGGGCACATAAGTCCAGCAAAGATGGTTAAAGTATCTCCTGGGGGATTCTCTTTTTTTACTGTGAAGGTCATCAAACACTGGAACAGGTTGCCCAAAGTAGTCATGGAACCTCCATCCTCAGAGGTATTCAAACCCAACCAAACAAGGCTCTGTGACCCTACGTTGAGGAGGAGAAGGGACTGGACTGGGTGATCTCCAAAGGTCCCTTCCAACCTCCACAATTATTTAACTCCTGGCACAAATAAAACAACTAATCATGCTCCCCTAGGGAAGCAGGAAAAAAAAATATCTAAAGTTAAGACAAGAATGCCTTTATGTTCTCCTATGACAGATGCCAAGTACTTCACAAAAATAAAACTAGAATCCCTACCTCAAACCAGCTAATAATCTAATCAAACTGAGACCAAGAAATACCAACCATCATCAGATGTGTTAGGAACAGGTTGACAAAGACTATTTTGAACGCCAACATGAATGCTGTTCGAAAGATTACAATTGTTGGCATTGTTTCCTACAGAAATGAGACCTGTGCAATCATACTGCCTGTTCTTGTGGTTTTTATCCTTCTCTAGTAACGTTTAAGTTCAATGGCCAATTTTAACCAAATTTAGCAGTGGTCCAGAGGTTTCAATAATACTTAATTTGTACAGGACTCAGAAAAGCAGTTTGGCAGGAAAGAAATCCAAATTAGTGAAGAGTGTCTAGTACGAACCCAGAAGTAGCCTATTCTATTTGGCTTACTAGTTTTACACTCAGCACTTAACCAGCCAGACAAAATACATACTTTCCTAGTGATATGTGGGCAGTTCTGCATCAAGTATATTTCGTGAATAATGGAACAAAACAAAGGAAGGAGGTACTGACAGGACAGAAACATTTATTAGTGACAGGAAGAAAGCTGACATTTTGTTGTAAAGGAGAGCAAGTCATAGAAAAACATGCTTCATGAGTTCTTCCATTAGAACTTAATTTTAAGTATTTAAAGCCCTGATGTCTTCAGGTAAACTTGAATTCTGAGGAAGATTACAAGAAAGTCAACAATGTATTTGCCACCACTAGCTAAGAGAGGCTAGTATTTCAGTATTGCCATATTACTACTACTGAGTATTACATAGCGGAGGATCAGAGCACAAAGTGAGGAAAAAGGAGAAAGAACGTAAGTGGGGCAATATTTCAAATACATGAAAAACTGATTATTACCTAAAAATTCTACTGCTCACGTGCTGCATTTACCACACTACTACTACATTTATTAGAAAGTTTTTGAAAGAAGTTAGCAGAAGCAAATCCAGCAATATAAGCCAATCTCAGCTGATATTAGATAGATGGGACCTCTAAATCTGTTTATTCAGCTTGCAAGAGACTCATCATGATTTTTGCATTACAGGTTTCTCCCCTCCCCATCCACCACCATTACACTCAGAATGCCAACTAATTTGTGCTTTTAACCCAAAGAATTTGCATTCAGAAACACACAGACAGTTAGCTGATCATGAAAGCACAGAGAGACCGCTGCAAAGCTCTGCCTGTTGCAGGTATTTGAAGTGATAATGCAGAGAGGATGATGTAGATAAAAATATATGTCTCCTGAATTGCTTGCTTGATAATTTTGGTCAAAGATTCATTACGGTTTTGCAAGTATTCAAACTGAGTTAATTCACACTGATTATCAATGTACCTCAACTCTTGAGGCTGACAAGTCTGAAAAAACTTTAGAAAGCCATCCTGGGCTTTTGGCAGTACCAATTCCTCAGACTACAAATAACTCATGGCATCACTTCTGTACCCTTATCACCAGGGCACAGAATTTGTTGCAGTTTACTTTATTGGATATGGTGGTCTCTTAGACTGGAAGCAGAGAGCACGACCACTGTGCATGGAAACAGAAGTGTCACCACTTCTGTTTGATGTCATCACATCAAAAGGTTACCTTTACTCACTGCTAGACAGTCCCTCTACTTCCAGTCTGAGCACTAATGAACAGTTTCAAAGCTGTAATGACAGTTTAGATAAAGACACATCTTCACATATAGACCACATGTAAAGCACTTTGGTCTCACCCAGCCAACTGACTATACCAACTTCCATATATTTTTCTTGCGAAGAACATACCAAGTTCAGTAGGCTGTTAGAGGTAGCTATCATAAAATAAATCAGAGAAGTTAATTTGCAGCCTATGTAGAGCTTAAGATGCTTAACTAAGTTTCTTGACTTGGAAGAAGAGAAAACAAAAGTATAAATCAAGTTACAATACTTTTGAGACTCTATGGGGAAGAGAAAAAAGTGAAGGGTCCTTGGCATGTTATTACAAGAACTCAGCAGATCTGATTTAGAGCCCTCATAATGGCATCTCAACCTTTTCTGAAAGGTCAGCAGATACCTCATATTTATTAACACTCTAGTCTCCTAACACTTACCTAAGCCAGAGAACAACACAGATAAAATAGCCATAAGACCACCAAAAACACAATCATTAGAAAACATTCAGAAATCTCTCAATGCATCTGTCTTTGCATTTTTGGGGTAAAAGAATCAATTTTCCTTACAATAAATCCCTCCCATAAAGGTGTTTTTCTACCTACCCATCAATTGCTACATTTCAACACTCTCTCTTGTGTGAACTGCTGGTAATGATTTTAGAAAGGCACTGTAACTAACCATTTTGACACAAGAACTTTTTTAACCAAGAAGTGAACACAGCTTAAAAATATATTACTGTACGCAATGGCAGTGTATTGTAATCAGAAAAGATTGGTTCTGCTAGTTAATACTCCTGTATTTCTTATACATTCTTTAAGTGAATGGCAGTCAGTCAAGATGTTTTAGAAATATTTTGGCTTTACAGACAGACAGAGATGTTTAAGTCAAAATTCCCTACATAAGAGGAAAAAAAATGCTCCACAGGAAACAAAGCAGCATCTTACTGATCGTAGATTACTATACTGACTCAAATGTCTTGTGAGCACAAAACCACAATAATGCAATCATTGCATTACACCAGACTGCAAGTCTCTTTACATCTCACTTTTTCTACATTATGCTATTCAAGAACTAGCTGCTAGTCAGATTTTTGAATTTCACCATTTGCACTATGATGCTAGACAAACAGCCACAAAGCCCACTAGCTGTAAGAAGAAAAAGACGAGCAGCATTTACCCATGAGGTGAATAATTACAGCTTATCCTAACAGGGTACAAAAGGCCACAGAACAAAAAAACATAGGTGACTTCGGAACAAAAAACCAACCAAACAAAACTATTTTAAAAAGTCACGTGACTTTAGGTTCCTCCTTTTCTCTTACTTCCCGCCTCAAAAGTTATGCCCTCTTTAGTACAGCAATCAGAAATGGAAAGGTAGTGGAAGTCAAAGCCCAGGAGCTTGTACCTATGCACTCCACGTGCATTAGTAACTTTCCTCTTGCTATCACTTCTCCCTGTACAGCAGCAGCAAGCTAAGAATTTTAAGAAAAGTTTGATCTTTCTGCTCAGTTCCTGAGAACTTCTACACCAAAATTTGCAAGTGTGTTTTGAATAACAGTAGCAAAACAGCAAAGCATACAAATGATCAAAAAAAGTAACTACAATCAAATAAGTGGATCAAACTGGAAAACTGAATATAGTACAGATGCTCTCTTGGCTGAAAAGCACTGAATTGCTGGCAAAACTCTTGCAGAATTACCAGCCCTTCAGGGTATCAGCATCAAAGACAGTTTTGTCATATGAATGACTAGCATGCTCTTGAAAAGTAAGTGTAGCCTATGGCAGTGCTTTTCCAAGCATAGAGACAGGCCAGTAAACTGAAAGGTTTTTCATGCAAAGGAATATATACCTCAAAAGATAACAAGGCATCTCCCTTAGTGTAGCAGGGTGAGAGGAGCAACAGCTGTTTTCAAAACAAAAGGTTAGAAGCCTGCATGGGAGTATATTCAGCTTAGTTTGATGCTGCAAGAAAAGAGTCTTTATACTGTAATCATATTGATGTAAGGTCTGTATTAGATTATCACATTTGCAGCAATAGCTATGTTGCCTATTTTTAAACAAAGAATTCTGAGGTGGCTGCCTCAATTTCAGCTAAGCCCTGAATGTGATCACCTTCACATAAAGCAACAAGAAGCCTTCCATGTTAAAGTAGTGCAGCATTTAGAAATCCCAGCTGTGGATCAGGTTTTACTGCTCTCAGCAGAGACAAAAAGTTTTGCACACCTTTGCAGCATATCACCATCAGAGCACGCTCAACTCATTACAAATGTTTCTTTAGCAATGACTAGCAGAGCAAAAGCCGTCTTCAATTCTTCGGTAGTAGAGCACTTTGTGAACAATAGCAGTGTTTATTTTAGAGTTAATTCAAGGGGAGAACAAAAAAAGACAAGAGAACAGACGAAAATGAAGTGGGGAGGAGGTTACAAAGGGCTTGGAGCTGAAAGGATGAAGGGCAGAGAAAATACTGGGAACCATGCCTTTAGAGGATAGATTGAAATGGAGGGGACGGAAAAGAAATACTCAAAACAGTACATCTACTGCTGCAAATGGAAGCCCAACTTCAGCTGCTTAAGGTAACCTCCATACAGACTACAGATACTCAGCCTGCTAGTTTAAAGGCGTAAGTACATTCTTGTCTTACAGATCCCATGATAGGAGCAATAGTTCAAAAGGACTGTCCTTGAATGACACATGGACACAGAGTTGCCCACTGATATCACTGCTTCAATAAGCTCAAATTTAGTATTAAAAAAAAAATTTACAATCCAGTTAGTGGCCAAATTTGCTGTTCACATATTTGCACATACAATATACATATGATCAAAGGTACGAAAGCCACACTCTAAGCTCACCAAACCAGACAAAGAAATAATGAATCATAGCCAAAAATGTCTCAAGAGCTCCAATTCACTCCTACAGTGGTACATTTTTCCTCCATGCCATCATAGTTCATATAATATTTCAGACTAATAGTGCTCTGCAAAAATATGTTTAAAGAAAACAAATTTCTGTAATTTTACTTTATACTACTGAAGTAGAAATAACTATAATTTTAAGCTTGCAAACATCTGATGGCATAACATGGTTTGCCTTCTATAAAAAGATAGCTGCTAACACCCTAACAATAACAAACAAACAACTAGAAAAATAGAACAGGTGGAATTCCCATTAAAGCAGAATCTTGCCATTCTAACACTCATGAAGCTTTGTTTTGACAGATGTCAAACTTGCTACTTTATGACTTTGTTTCTCTTTCATTTTCTGAAAGTATATGCTGCAAAACTTTCCAACTTTTCTTCCCATGTAGAAATCAAACTAACATTGTTCTGTTGTGTGAGAAAGTTACTCAAGTCTCTACAATATCAAGAGACTTCAAGAAGAGAATTTCCACACAATTATTCAAGTATGAGTTGCATTCTTGAACTATCAGAGAATAACACTATACCTGAACGCATCTGGAAAAAGACTTAATTGCACACCACCAGACATTTTTGCATTTGTGTAGCGAAACTAGACTAATTCTATCTAGAGCCTCATTTGCCAAGAAACACCATTGCAATGTGTAAGTATGTAGAAGTCCTCTTCCTCAAATCAGGATGAGATACTTTCAAGAATCAGTGTCACCTGACAGCAGAGCAGTGCCGTCACAACACCACACTGTCCTGCAGACTCCCTGCGCACACATACGGCAGCAGCAGACTTGGAGGTAAGTGACTGGCTCCAACGCTTTGGTGAGAGGAGGAGCCTGAAGGGAAGGTAGTCAGCAGATGCTGCTCCTCTCTGTAAGAAATTAAAAACTCCATACCTATGGGAAAAGAAAACCAAACAACCAAAACTTTGTTTCCCTAAAAAAGAGGGATTGTCTTTATTCCATTTTATACCAGAAAAAACAAGGGTGAGGGAAGAACAAGAAAGATTTGAAGAGCTGCAGAAGCCACAGGCAACACATAAGTACTACCTAACACAGTGTAATTCAAAAAGCTTGATAAAGAGGATATCCTTCTAAAAGAAGCTCTAAGCGACTGCTGCACTAAGTTTCATCTCAACTAATTACATATTAAAAATTATCTAACTTTACTAACATTAAAAAAAAACAGAACACGACAACGTTTTTCCACTAAGAAGTTACCTCAAAGAGGGGAAACTACAAAATTTAATTAAAAATGGATTCAAATTTAGTAGAGGACAGCATCCCAGAACAAATAGAAGGTAGACCTCTAAAGGAAAATACGATGAATTCCTAATAAAAAAAAAAAACAGCATGTGTTTTCACTAAGGTTAGAAGCAGCCAAAAGAATCCCATGACAATGTAAATGTATTCTGTAATACTGTCTTACACTAGCTCCTGATGCCTAAAACTTTTATTACACAAGAACTAGGATAACTGCCTCATATACCATGTAGTACAAATGATAACACACAAAATTCAAGTACTTCAGTCCTGCTTTGATTTTTATCATTGCTGAAAATACAGCCATTTCAGCTCTGAAGTGGTAGTTAATTAAAAGCACAATCCAATACCTAGGGAGTATGGTCAGAGCAAAGAATTCACTTCCAAAATGAACATGTGAAGTAAAAAAAAAAAACAAACACAAACAACACCATGCACACTTTAAAAAGTTCTTATAGAAGATACAGGAAATTTTACATCAACAGCATTTTCATGTCAATCAGCCTACCTTTAAGTTTTTTAATAAAACTATTAGTTAACCATCTCTCCTAATGACGAACCATGAAATAGACAATAAAAAAGAAAGATTTACGATACCTTAATCAACTTATTTTTGTTAGGTTCCTGTTCACAGACCGCAGGAAAGTTGCATGAGCTACAGCTAAACAACAACCACAGAAGAGTTTGGGTTGCAAGGGACCTATAAAGGTCATCTAGTCCAACCCCCCTGCAAGGAAGAGGGACACCTTCAACTAGATCAGGTTGCTCAGAGCCCCGTCCAACCTGACCTTGAATGTTTCCAGGGATGGGGCATCTACCACCTCTCTGGGCAACCTGTCCCACTGTTTCACCACCCTCATTGTAAAAAATTTCATCCTTCTATCTAGTCTAAATCTACCCTTTTTTAGTTTATAACCATTACGCCTTGTCCTATTGCAATAGGACCTGCAAAAAAGTTTGTCTCCAAGCATTTTTCTCATCGACAACACAGGATGGAAGTATTCCCAAATTCACTTTATATATAGAGTTTCACTTCTGCTTCAGTAAAAGAATAATGTGCTTGTAATAGTGTAAACTTTTTTGCCCCAAATACCTCAAGTATTCTGTCGCTACTGTGTTATTACATTCTGCAGTTACCCCATGGAATTTCAGTAACAACCTTACTTTCTGAAAGGACACTGGGACTAAAATCAACCAACCAAAAAAAGGTAATGTTTTATATGTTGTGTGTTTCATCTTTTCTACTAAATGGAATTAAGAAATAAAGACCGAGAATATGGATTTCAGTCTTCAGAAATGTGTCTTACCCTTCTGAATGAAAATATTTAAACCTATTCAGAAACAGTTGGAATGGTGTCAAATTGTAAGGAAATACCATACTCGGGGGGGGGCAAAGAAAAAATAAATAAGTCTGTAAGTGCACAGATCTCATTAAACATTAATTACTTTCTATAAGACACATCCTCAAGCACAGAAAGAGTAGAGAAAGCACACTGTGAAAGTGCACCCAAATACCCAACAGCATAAGTTAATTAACATGAGATAATTAGAAGTCCAAAACAGGTTTACAGAATCACAGAGTCACTTAGGTTGGAAGAGACCTTCGAGATCGAGTCCAACCATCAACCTAACACTGTCAAAACCACCCCTAAACCATGTCCCTCAGCACCACATCTACCTGTCTTTTAAATACCTCCAGGGATGGCGATTCTACCACTTCCCTGGACAGCCTGTTCCAATGCTTAACAACCCTTTTGGTGAAGAAGTTTTTCCTAATATCCAATCTAAACCTCCCCTGGTGTTACTTGAGGCCATTTCCTCTTGTCCTGCCGCTTGTTACTTGGGAGAAGAGACTCACCCCCACCTCGCTACACCCTCCTTTCAGGTAGTTGTAGCGAGTGATAAGGTCTCCCCTCAACCTTCTCTACTCCAGGCTGAACAACCCCCAGCTCCCTCAGCCACTCCTCATAAGACTTGTTCTCCAGACCCCTCACCAGCTTTGTTGCCCTTCTCTGGACACGCTCCAGCACCTCAGAGTCTTTCCTGTACCGTGGCACCCAAAACTGAACACAGTACTCAAGCTGCAGCCTCACCAGTGGTAAGTACAGGGTCACAATCACTTCCCTGCTCCTGCTGGCCACACTATTCATAATACTAAAATAACTTGCAGTTGGGGTTTGTAAAGAAGTAGTAGTAGCACTGCTAAGTAGCAATCCCAGGCTTGATCCCAGCAGCTGCCTCTGACCCTTATGTAGCTAACCTCTTGTCAAAAATTACTGCAATACAAAATGTTGACTTCAGAGGGGACAAAGCAGCATTTGGACCAAACATGGACTTAAGTATGAAGACATTCTTTGGGGTTTGGTTGTGGGTTTTTTTCCTCCTCTTTCCTCCGAACATTGGACCTCCGATTCACGGTTCAATAATGCAACACCCTGCCAGGAAAAGTACTCAAAGCCATACAAGAAAAAGGATCCAGTCCTCTAAAAGAAGATCGGTGATATACAGGCATACTATTTTACCACATTTCTTTAATTGATTGATGATGGAATAACTGCAGTTAAAGTATTATTTAAGTAGAGCAGTTAAGTACAACTTCAAAAGGAGGAAGCCAAACAGAGGATAAAACAGGTTCTTTCAACTGAGGAAACAGCAAATAGTTCATTTACAAAGAGTGTCTACAAAGTACAAACACTGCATTTGGAAACTGAACAAGAACTTTCAGATCCAAAATTGAAATGTTCCACCTCAAATGATTTTGCAGGACATACCTACTATATTCTAAAATATTTAATTAATGAATCCTCGGTTTTGTGAGTAACTGGAAGCAAGAAAAATGCTTCATCACATGTGAAACCCAAGTGTGTATTTTTATCATCAGATTTTAATTTTGGTTTGATTTTCCGATGCAGGATACATGCTGAGTCAATCAGAATTTAAAGGTCTGCCTATTACCAATTCAAAAGCTTGCAGTAAGAATATATATTTTAAATCACATATACAGGATGACTGAGTATTTCAAATTAGAAAAAGCTGTTCTAATTTTCCATTGTGGTAAGAGATCACATCATGCATTTTAAATACATACTGAAGAATGTTATTAAGATACAAACACTGTGTTCTTAAAACGTTGTAGTCAAATTCTTATCCAGGCCACTAAAAAGAATACCACAGTTGTAGTCTATACTTCTCAAGCCACAGTAATGGGATAGCAGTAATTTACAGTAAAATCTGGTGTTACATTTAGCTGTACAACACTACTAATTACAGAGTAATTTCAACAATAAATATTTGGTTAAACTCTGCTTTGTCATCAGTGCAAGCAATTTAAGATGAAACTGATCTTTCAGAGTCCACACTTCTTTTTTAGAATCTATTTTTATTTTCTGGTAACCGAACATCTTTTCCGACAGAACATTTCTCCAGAACTAGGGCTTTGCAAACAGAAAACCACATAAGCAACGTTAGAAGCAAAGGGGAAGATTCAAACCTAGAGCACCAAGGCAATCCATAGTTACCTTTAAACCGTCCTTAGCTAACCCGATTTACTATTCAATGCCAGTGTCTTCTAACAATGACCCTACAGAGCACACAGGCTGCATCTCTTAGTAACAGCAAGGTAAGTTAAAAGACAGGCCCTGTCACACCCTTCAGAAAGAATCCAGGGAGAAGAAACCAAGACCCAGATGAATATGAGCACCATGGTAGATATAATGTCAAGTGAGACTCAGTTCACTTCCTAGCCACTAACAAAGAAGTCTCCAGTTTTAAATAGAGGATCCTCCTGCAATGCTCCTTCACAGGGTCTCTGAAGAGCCAAGCTACTTTTATTAAAAGCACTACATAGATGAACAGCAGGGGTACCTCATCTCCACATCAGAAAAAAAACAACCAAAAAAACCAAAACCAAACCCAAGAAAACACAACTACCTGTTTTTGAGAATATTCAGAGCCATTCTATCAGTATTTTATACAAGGGGCCAACTTAACAGAAGTCAGGCCTTCAAAGCATCTCTTACTGGAGTCCAGGCATGAAACATCATGCCACCAGCAGGGGAAGTCATGCTGTGCAGAGCAGAAAAAAAATATCTGAAATTCTCCTTTTGAGACCTCATAAATATCACTTATAATTGAGTCTGCTACTCTCATAAGAGCAAGAAAAGATCCAGCACCAGCTTTCCTCCAGAACTAAGAAAAAACGCAGCGTACAGGAGTGTAGAAGGTAAGAAGGTAAAGACAATTAACTGAGAAGGGAAACAAGATTTGAGGTTTGTTTTGTTGGGGTTTCAAGTTTTACATATCCAGTCCATTGATTTCTTCTGATTGTTTCTATTTTCTAAGTGGTACGTCAGATGTAAGGAACTATATAAAGAACATAAAATAGAGAAACAAAGCCATGAGCTGTAAACTGAAATCGGGGAGTACTACTCAGCACTGTCAGCAATGCCTACACAGGTTTCTGAGCAGGTAGCAGCACTTAGAGTTGCTGTAATGCAGTGTTTGCATAGTGCCACTCACACATCAGACACTACTGCAACCAAAACAATTTCCCTCCCCACCTCTCACCCCAAGTCTGCTAAAATAAACAAACAAGTATTCTTGCTGAGTGGCCCACCTGCATCACATGCAAGTCTATAATCTCATACCATACACAGAACATACTTTTCTTATTTCACTAGCCAAACAGAATGGCTATGTTTGGATTACCCAATAGTAATTAATCAATATTCTGTTGATACGGCATTCATTTAGTCTGTAATTCTTTACAAAGTACTCAAATACAAAGTGAAGTCTATGGAGGAAAAAAGTCACTAGTAAAATTACCTTCACAGAAGCGTTTATCACAAGCTTTTAATTTAATAATTTAAGACTTGCTAAAAGTCAAAATATTTACCGTATCATTAATATGTTATTTCATGTATAATATGATAAAACTGACAACTTATACGGTATGATTTTATCACATCAACAGCAAAAACATTTGAGGAGTTGAAACAAAACACAGGACTTGGCCTATTTAGTAAATTCCTACAGTGAATTTTCTGATATAAAAAAAATAAATCACAAGTTACCTCTAACTCCAATACAAGTCTTGAAGATTAGTAGAATGCAATCAACTATGACAACTGGATGACAGCACAATATCTTCCTCTTTACCTGTAAGACAGAATTAAATTTGGAGTCAAAATTACACCAAAAATTATCCCACCAATCAAGTGAATTAGAAAACCAGATAAGTGAAATTAAACTGTGCTTAAACAGGAAATATATTTTTTAAACATGAACACCCTTCCAAATAGCAAGAGAAAAATACACAATCATTTAACTTGCACTTTCTCTTTTAAAAAAAATAAAGTGTGGCTGTTTATGATAAATCTAATGCTCTTAAATCCAAGAGAAATCTTTCCTTTCAATTTAGAAGGCCAGAAATAACCCCTTATGATGCAGTTTGACTTCTCACATAACCCAGGCTATAACACAATCACATGCTCCCACATCCTCTTTTCTTTCTCCCATCCCCTTTCTTGTGTCCAACCATTGTGCGAGTATACAATGCACAGTTTTCCAACACTGCTTTTCTTGGGTTAATTTTGCTTGCAATGAGGAATAAAGCTCACCTTCCCTCTTCTCTCTCCCCCTCAACTTAAGATAGGTTCCTGAATGAAATCGCCATTTGAATTAGCACATCTTGCTCAGGAAAGCATTCAATCTTGCTTTAAAAATATCTAATGGCAAATAAACTATATGCTACAGCTTCAGTAAAATAATTTTCACCCTACTGAAATTTACACATGGTAGACTAAAATGTAGAAAACTCATCCTCTTTCAATAATTGAGTAATGCTGTTTACTACAGACATAACTATTAAAAATGTAAGCCATTTAGATCCTTTTCCTGCCAGTGAATCCTTTCACAGCCACTATCATCTGCTCTTGTCCACCTTACAGTTACATCTACCACCATTTTATTTTGTTCCCTCCCTTTTTAATCCATAAATAAGTCAGTCTTTTGTACTGAAACATGTTTCCCAGTTCCAGTAACTTCTGCAATTCTTTCAGGTTATTACTATCGACTTTCTGAAGTGTGATGCCAAAAGTGAACAATTCAAAAAGGAATCCCATAAGCACCAAACGCACCAAACATTCTACTACCTTGTCATGTATTTTATGTTGTTTATATATCTAGTTTTATTTTTTGAATGACTTAAAGAGATCTTATGTTCAAATTATTATCAATCACAACACACAATACCTCCTTTAAATGCCTGTACCTCCCAGAACACCTTCCCCTTCTCCACCCATGATGCACATTCTTCATCCTTAAATGTATGACTCGGGAGTTGGCCACATAAAAAAATGCTTATTTTGCCTATACTCACCCTCACTAAATGATTCAGATCATACTGAATACAGTAAGTAATACGCTTATTCTCCAGGTTACCCTTTCTACATCAGAGCTATTCAGCGTTGTCACTGAAACCCCATTAACAGACATCAACAAGTCAGACTGGCTTCAGAGTCTTTGTTTGCTCCCACTTTTTGAATTATATCAAAAAAGTGGTAATAAAATCAGAAACTTACTATGAATTGACCGCAATTGCTGGAGACTTATCAAATTACGAGGGGAACAAAAGATGTATTTCCAAAGGAATGAAGCATGGAAGTCTATCTCACATGGCCCTAGCTGTCAAGAAGTTTCAGCTCGCCCTCTTCTCCACTTTCAACATGTGTACATGCAAAATAGGTACATTTTTGTCTTGTCTAGCTCATTCTAAATGACGTTGTTACAACGCAAACTCATCTGCTACAGGTACAAAGTGTTGATATCTACTGAGATCCTCTGAAAACACAAAAGGGAAGGTCATACTCTGATCAAACGCAGCAGAACACTGCAATCTAAGCAAGAGAAAGCAGCTCAACTTCCCACCATAGAGGTTAACACCAGATAGAAAACAGCATGGCAAGCAGAAATGGAAATGTTGGAAGGCAGGAAAGTAGCAGCTGAAGCAGAACGCTTCAGCTGAATAACCTTTCAGGGCCATTCCTGTGTAACCCAGGATGCCACGAAACTGGGTCTGTTCTATAACCACTTGGCTCTGTAGCTTCAGGACTGAATTTATCTGCTGGTTGAAATTTTAAAATATCATGACGAAAGATACAGCTTTATTTTTTAGATAGGTCCTGTTTAAAAAGTACTTTGCCACTTCAAACTCTCCAGGCCTGGAAATACGCAAGTTTATGAGAATTTGCTGAAGGCTAAGTTTTCCAGCACTAAATGCTTGTTGTACTTCACAAACACTCTGGAAGCACCCATGCTAGCAGACAGGAAAATGAGGCAGTAAAGCTAAGCAAAGCACTATGTGTCAATGAAAAAGCTATAAATTACATCATTTTAATTAAAAATTGGTCTTAGACAGCTTTACAGGAAAAAAAATCCTAATTGAACTGTTTGCTAGTCGTTACTGGTATCAAAGCACCTTAACCTAAGTTTACTCCCAAGCTGGCTATTACTTGTTCCTTGGCAGTGATTTATTTCAGAAGCTGCTTCTGGAAATCATAATCATTAAAATGACAAACCCTCAAACCAACTCCCTTTCTGTCAATCAGCAATCATTCATACAATAACCTCCTTTAAGCCCATTCTATCCATACACACGCATGCACAATACTATTAACATCAGAAGGGATTAACTTCAACTCGGTGGGATCTTCATCTGTGGAAAAATGCTGCACTAAAAATGTTACCACAGTGCTAATAGCTCTTTCGAGAGTATTCAGACTTCACAGCACTGTAATCAAAGCCTTACAAAAGAACAATAATAGGAAAAGAACTTTGGGCTTAAATTTATAAATAACACCTCAATTTTTTTTAAAGACCTCAGTGCATAATATGCACACAGAGGCCAGGTCATCGCATCTTGAAAGGCAGACTATTTTTTTTTTTTTAAATAGCAGATAAAGAACATACAACAGGATTTTTATTCTAATCCTGAGGAGGAAGGAAATTAAGAATGTACAGTCTTCCTCAATTTCATCACCTAACTAATTATTAATGACCAGCTTCAGTGCAGGGTCTTATTTAGCTCATTTTTCTGCAACTGCTGCCTTAGAGCTGAAAAAAAGACGCAAGATGCAAACAGATGAAGTTTTCAGAATGAGGAGAGGTACTCGGGGAGGGAAACAAATTAACTCCCCCCTTCTCCTCGCGCAGTTGTCATACGACGGGTGCGGGAGAGACGGAAATCAGGACAGATTTGGGGGCGGAGGAGAGAAGCACCTCTCTTTCTTGCCTGGCAGCCTCAGCTCAGGAAGTGGGAGACCCAAAATCGCAGCAGATGCGGGGACGGCCACGACCGCGGGAGCGCGTCCAGCCCCCGGGCCGGGCCGCCGGGACGTGCCGCCTCCAACTCCCCCCCCCCCCCCCACCGCTTCCCGGCGGCGGGCGGAGGCTGCGGGCGCTGCCCGCGGCGGCAACAGCCCCGCCAGGGAGATTTGAAACGGAGCGGTGAGGAGCGGCTCGGCACGGCACAACTCCGCTCGCCGCGCCGGGACCAGCGCCCGGACCCCGGCGGAAAGGAGGGAGGAGCCAGCCCCTCAGAGACCCCTGCCCGCCCGCCCGAGGAGGAGGGAAAGGCCCCACCGCACCGAGGGGATCCCCCCGCCGCGGCCAGCGCTCCGGACACGCTTCCTCGGGGCCGCTGCCGCCCCCTGCCGTCCCCGCTCCTCCCACGGCCCGGCCCCGGCTCTGACAGCCCCCGGCCGCTCGGGGCCGGGGGGGAAGGAGAGAGGGAGGGGGCAGCTCTGCCCGCAGGACGAGAACCCGGCGCGGCCCCGCCCGCAGCGGACAGGGCAGGGGAAAAGCCGACG